>JAOANK020848796.1:0-10285 GCA_026257165.2 Telfairia occidentalis | reverse complement strand
GCTGTAGAACATGGCTACGTGGGATCGTGCATCAGTTATTTTTTTATATATTTTTTTTATTATGTAATTGTAATTAATTAATTTAATTAATTATGTTCATATAAATTAGTTATATTAATATAATTAATTTAGGGGTGCAAAAATTTGGTTTTTTTTTTGCTTATTAGGCATTTGATGTATATTTTTTGTTGCAAATTGTATGCCATATAGTTTTAGAATCCCACCTTAGAATATACACATTTCATGCATTTTATTTAATATAAGTGTTATAGGGGACTTAAGGGTCCGAGGCCTTTTGTTATGGGTCTGAGGTCTGACGTCTCTTATGGATTCATAAAGTAAGGATCCAAGATCGCCGGTTCCTGAGATCCTCGCCCTTTTCCCAGGGATTTTGCCTCTTTTCAAGGGATCATGTTCCTTTTCGATGGGACTTAAGGGTCCGAGGCCTTTTGTTGTGGGTCCAAGGTCCGAGGTCTCTTCTGGATCCATAAAGTAAGGATCCGAGATCGCCTTTTCTTAAGATCCTCGCCCCTTTCCCAGGGATTTTGCCTCTTTCCAAGGAATCATGTTCCTTCTCGAGGGGACTTAAGCGTCTGAGGCCTTTTGTTTTGGGTCCAAGGTTCGAGGTTTCTTCTGGATCCATAAAGTAAGGATCCGAGATCTCCCGTTCCCAAGATCCTCTCCCCTTTCCCAGGGATTTTGCCTCTTTCCAAGGGATTGTGTTCCTTCTCGAGGAGATTTAAAGGTCCAAGGCTTCCCGTTGATTTAATAAATAGCTGTCAGGTTCCCTCGTCTTTTTCATTCCCTCAACCTCAACTATTTTGAGGTAGAATGTCTGGTTCCGAAGAACGCAAAACTTCCCACCCCATGGTCGGGAGGAGTCCATCACCCATATTCCGAGTCCGTTCTGGGTGGATTTCTCCTGGAGTTCAGTCATCGACCAAATGAAGGTTTCCATTTCTTGCAACGAGGCCATACAGTCCGAGCTGGTGGACCGCGCTTCTGCGGAAGAGGTCGAATTTGAACATCGTCCGACTATGCATAAGGCAACCCAAGCTTGTCTTACCCGAGAACTCAAGCGGGCCGACCGGTTAGGATAGATTTGTCTGAAAGGCTACACTCTGCGGAGCTTATGAGAGAGATGGCACGTGGGGGCCGACCCTATATCGGATTTCAGACCAGTATGAATGAGGAGCACCCTCGAATGAAAGAGGAAGCCATGACTGAGTCTCTCATGGCTCGGTCTTGCCTACTGAGGCGTAGGCGTAGGAGTTATTCGCCCGCCACTTGAAGGAGCTCGTCCCAGCTCATGCATCCCAAGGTGATGAGCTGCTACTTCCATCATTGCCAAGCTGAGCTTCTCATTCCCTTACACTGGGAAGGAGTGTAGAGCTTATCCTTAGATCTTTCTAGACTAAAGGTATTTATTGTAACAAGGCCGATCTTGAGGCTATTTGCACTTTATTGTAATAAATCCTGCAATAGCTGATCTTTGAAACTACTTAGACTTCATTGTAATCTGGCCCCTCGAGTCACTTTATTAATAAAATAGACAATTGACTCCTCTTAACAACTGTCTTTAGAATAATCAGTATATTTTACCTTAAGTTTTTGTAATCAAATGCAATCAAATGAAAGACCCAGCTGACCAGTGTTATGGAGATGATGACCCCCATTTAAGTTAACTTCGGATGCTTGTGCGGCCAAGGTGGAACTTAAATCTCACGTTCTCATTGATAATATATACGTAGGTGGTCAGCGTTCCATGGATGAGGCACTTCCCTTCCATTTAGGTCTGCCAACATGTAAGTCCCTTTTTGCTTGAGCTCTTTCACTTCATATGACCCTTTCCAGTTCGGCCCAATGCGCCGTGGTGGTGAAGGATCTTTTTTAACACAAGATCGTCGACCTTAAACTGGGAAGGGCGTACCTAGGCGTTGTAGAATCGGACCATGCGGTTTCGGTACTCGGTTTGTTGAAGTTCCGAGTTTCGACGGGCCTCCTCGAGCAAGTCCAAGTGTAGTTTTAAGACTTCATCGTTCTAAGACTCTGAGAACTCCTGAGTACGGTGAGAAGGCAGTCCGATCTTGATTGGTACTACTGCTTTTGCTCTGAAGGCCAAGGAGAATGGTGTTTCCTCTCTGGCCATTCGAGCTATAGTCCGAGAAGACCAAAGCATTGTAGGTAATTCCTCGGCCCAAGCCCCCTTAAGCTCTGCTAACTAGGCCTTTAGACCGTGCTTGATGATTTTGTTCACCACTTTGTCTTGCCTGCTAGCCTGAGGATGGGCCGGGGACGAGGTGAAATGTTTGATATCCAGTGTCAGTAGAAGTCTTTAAAGTTGTTGTTATCAAACTACCTTCCATTATCTGAGATAATCGCGTAGGGTGCTCCGAATCGACAGATTATGTTCTTCCATATGAATGATGTGACTTTCTTCTCTGTTATCGTAGCCAAGGGCTCAGCTTCGGCCCACTTTGTGAAGTAGTCGACAGCCACGACTACATGTTTGGTCTACCCCTTGCCCACTAGGAGTGGTCCGATGAGATGGATCCCCCATTGTGGGAACGGCCAAGGACCCTCTATTGGCGTGAGGGTAGTGTGGGGTTATCTTGACATCAAAGTTATCCTTTGGTAGCTATCACAGCGTCGAGCAAAAGCTATTGCGTCGGCCCCCATGGTCGGCCAGAAGTAACCTTGTCTTACGCGCTTCACTGCTAACTTTCAACCGCCAGCATGGTTTCTGCAGACTCCTTCGTGTATCTCTCTCATGGCATACTCAGCCTCGTCTAGGTCGAGACACCTTAAAGGAGGCAACGAATACCCTCACTTATAAAGGATATCTCCTATGAGGAGGTATCTCGACGCCCTCCGAGCTAGTTTTCTGGCTTCGAGGCGATCCGTCAGAATTTCCCCCTTAAGGTACTTGCTGATGGGCTCTATCCAACACAGGGGGCGTTCTTCGGTACCCTGGACTTCGGCCTAGGTAGTTGTTGGTTGTGGCAGGACCTCTACCGGTATAGTATGAGCTAAGTCTGTCTCGAAGGCTGACACGAGCCTTGCTAAGGCGTCAGTGTTGGAGTTCTGGGACCGGGGGATCTGTTTGATGGTGAACTGAAAATCGACTAACAACGCGCGCACCTTCCTCAAATATTCTCCCATTCTCGCGTCCTTTGCTTGGTATTCATCAGTGACCTGGCTTACCACGAGTTGCAAGTCACTTAGGACCTGCAGCTGTCGGATTCCCAGGGCTTTGGCCATATTTAGACAAGCGATCAGCACCTCATACTCCGTCTCATTATTTGATGCCTGGAACCCGAATCGTAGCGCATACTCAAACGGGTTCCAGCAGGCGAGGTCAGCAGGATTCCCGCTTGAGATCCCTTTCGTTAGACGATTCGTCTACGTACAAGGTTTAGTTTCCCCGAAGTCTTGAGGAGCTTGTGGAAGGGTGAGCTCGGCGATGAAGTCAAGCTATTGCCTACCCTTTGACCGAGGTCTGGGGCTCATATCGTAAGTCGTATTCGCTAAGCTCAATCGCCCATTTCGTTAACCTTTCGGACACCTGAGGTTTGTGTAGGACCTGTTTCAGGGGAAGATCCGTGAGGATAGTTACCTGATGTGCGTGGAAGTAGGGCCAGAGACGGCGTGCCGAGGTGACTAAGGCCAGCGCCACCTTCTCCAGGCTCGAATATCTAATCTTAGCTCCCACCAGGGTCTTGCTTGTATAGTAGACTAGTTTTTGCACCTCGTCGACCTCTTTGACCAATGCCGAGCTTACCGCAGTTTCGTAGACTGATAGGTAGAGTTGTAGCTCGTTGCCTTTGTTGGGCTTAGCGAGGAGTGGGACTGAGCTCAGGTACTTTTTTAGTTCTGCTAGGGCTCAGTCACAATCCTTCGTCCACTCAAATGATCCCTTCTTCCTTAAAATTTTGAAGAAGAGAAGACACATGTCTATTGCCCGGGACACAAATCTATTCAATGCTGCAATCCGTCCATTGAGACCTTACAACTGCTTGAGATTTTTCACGGCTTCCATGTCCATTATAGCCTTTATTTTATTTAGGTTTGCTTCTATCCCACACTGGTGAACTATGAACCCCAAGAATTTTCCGGATGCCACACCGAAGGCACATTTTGCAGGATTTAGCTTCATTTGATATGTTTGAAGGACATTGAAGGTCTCGGCGAGGTTGGCCTCGTGCCTGTTTGAAGTAACACTTTTTACCAGCTTGTCGTCTACGTAGACTTCCATGTTACGGCTGATCTGTCCAGCAAACATCTTATTCACCATGCGCTGGTACGTGGCTCCAGCATTCTTGAGGCCGAACGACATCACTTTGTAACAGAATAAGCCCTGATCAGTGATAAAAGATGTATGCTCTTGATCTGGTACATGCACTTTGATCTGATTGTACCTAGAGTAAGCATCCATGAGGGTCAAGAGCTCGTGTCCAGCTGTGGCGTCGACTAGCTGATCGATTTTGGGTAGCGTAAAGCTCTCTTTAGGGCAGGCCTTATTGAAATTGGTGAAGTCTACACACATACACCACTTCCCATTTACTTTCTTTACCAGTACCACGTCGGAAAGCCACTCAGGATATTGAGTAGCTTCTTGACCTCGGCCTCAATGACTGCACTTCGGGTAGCATCGATTGGTCGACGCTTCTACCTGACCGGTCTATGTGATGGGTCGATGTTGAGCTGGTGTACCATGATGTTGGGGTCTATTCCCGACATATCTTCGTGCGACCATGCAAAAACGTCGACGTTATCGCGGAGGAACTTAATAAGTCTCTCCCTCAATGGGGCCCCCAACTTGGTGCCAATGCTGACCTATCTCTCCTGGCTGAGCAAGGGCACAAGTTTGAGCTCTTCTACCGGACAGGTATCCTGCTCCAGTTTCTCGGCTGGTGGGAGAGAAATCTGTGTGGGGGGAGTGGGAGTCTATGAGGCACGTGGTTGGCGTGCCTTTCATGGCCAACATGTAGCACTCCCGTGAAGCGCATTATTCTCCCCGGACGATTCCTACACCGTTGGGTATTGGAAATTTCATCATTTGGTGGAAGGTGGACGGTAAGGCTCATAATACGTGTATTGTGGGCCGACCGAGGATGGCATTGTAGGCCAAGGTGCCATCAACTACCACGAACTCAAGTACCTTCGTTACCTTAGTTTGTCCTTCCCCCAAGCTTACCGAGAGTTTTACGCATCCTTCGGGTGTTATTCGTTCTCCTGAGAAGCCAACCAGGGGGTGGGGCTAGGCTTGAGCTGGCTTCGTTGCCACCCTAATTTCGCATATTTGGAGTAGGACAGAAGGTTGCTGGAGGCACCGCCGTCGAAGAGGACACTAAATACCTTTACATGGTCGATGTCGGAGCGGATGACAAGTGCGTCATTGTGGGTGCTATGACATCCCTTAGCATCTTCGTCATCAAACGTGATGGGCATTGTAGGGTATGGGTCTGAGGCATGGCATATCTTGTTACGGGCCTCCCTGACTAGGGATTTCTTTTTCTGTCTCGAATGTCTGCCCGACCATCTTCCAAAGATAGTGTGTATCTCTACGGGACGATCCTTTCTAGGTGACCGCGATCTTTCCCACTCTCCAGCTGTTGGGCATCCACTGCACGTCAATGGGCGACAAATTTCTTGAGGTATCCTTTCTGGATAAGGGTCTCTGATTCGGGATAAAATCATTGATACACGTGGACGGACGTAAGATCACCACGTGTACAGGTGCACCTCGGTCATAGTCGAGGAGCAACAAGACACCAAGGCTCGGCCAAGGCTATACGAACCCGAAGTCAGGGATGAATCCCATAATCGCTCCTAACGGAATGCGAAGGGGATGAAATTGCTCCGCTAATTCCTCTTCTCTGAGTCAACCAGAAATCATGGCTGATCTAGAGTGTTACCCCGCTAATGACTCCCTCAACCTCAAGTATAAATGCAAGGCGGAGCCATAACGAAAGGTATGCAACGAGATCTAACAACATTTCTTACTCGCTTCTTCTTCCCTTTACTAACTTGAGCGTCGGAGTGTGATCACCGCCACCCCACCTCACCTCGTCCTCTTATCTCAGGTCTGAGGTCAATTGTTGCTCAGTCCACGTCATAGGCAGGATTTCTCGTGCATCAACAATCTCGATATGCTCTTTCAGTTCGTAGTAGTCTAATGTGTCATGGCCATGGTCCAAGTGAAAACGGCAGTACTTCGATTGGTCTTGCCTGCGCAACTCTATTTTTAGCTTATTCGGAGGAGTGAAGAGGCCTACCTCTTCAACGACAGCGTAGATCTCCACAATTGGGAGGGTGGTGGTCGTGTATTTCTCAAACTTCGTTCCCTTGTCGGAGCGCTTGTAGTCTCGTTTCTCATCCCGACGCTTGCACCGAAATGTGTCACGCGAGCGTGACGATGTCTTGTGAGTCGCTTTATCCTTCATCTTATGGGATGATGATGGTACAAACGTCGTGGTTGCCATTTTCTTCGAGATAAGAAGGTCTTTGACTGTCATAAGACTATTGGCGTGAGAGAGAACTTCCGCAAACGTTTTCGGTTTATTAATAGTGATGTACTGCAGCATCTCCTGGTGCTTGCAGCATTTGGTGAATGCAGCTATAATTACTTCATCTGAATAGTCACTCACACGCAATGCCTCTTGTCGGAACTGGGTGACAAATTGCCGTAATGTTTCACCTTCGTTTTGGTATTGGGCCATTAGGTGGCTGAGGGGCGCCGGTTTTCACTGCTCCCCAAGAATTGGTCTACGAAAAGCTCAGCCAGCTGTTGGAAGGTAGATATCATCCCTAGCTTCAGCTTGCGATACCAAGCTCGTGCTGCTCCTGTCAGAGTAACAACAAATGCGCGGCATCTGATCTCATCTGGTACTCTGTGCAGCTCCATTTTTTACTGATAAGTGTCGACATGTTCGACGGGGTTGGTCGTGCCATCATAGGGTTTCATGGTGGGCTCCTTGAATTTTTTTGGAATGTCGGCGCTCATCACCTCGGCGGTGAAGGGCTCTAATTCTGGTTTCAGGATATGCCTTGCAGCGGCCATCCCTAGAGCCTTTTCAGTAGTGGATTCCTTCTTTAGGCCTCTTAGCTCAACTCAGACTTCCTCGAAGGCATCCTCCCAGTCAAGTTTGCTTGAAGCCCTAGTGTGCGGCTTTTACTACAAGATGCACTTCGCTCTCGCCGTTTGGCTTCAATCTTTTCAAGCAGATCAGGCTGGGCTGGGTCTCATTTTGAGCTAACCCTTTTTTAGCTAACTCGAGTGTGGCTTCGCCTAGTTGATTGGCGGCGTGATGCTCTGACCCAGCGGGCTTGCTTTGTGCAGATACTCTTGTTTGGCGCTCATAACCCTGGGGTCTAGTTGTGGACCTCAGGTTCCTGAGGTTGAGTTTGCGCAGGAGGAGCGTGGTTTACTAGCGCCTGTACTTGCGCCTGCACAACTTGAAGGACCTGTGCCTGATCACGAACTAGAGCCTGCAGGGCCTCTATTTGGGTAGTGGCTGTCTGGCGCCCTAGACCCCTCGCTCCTCTACTAGTCAGATGGGATGGGTCGGGCTGTACAATCATCATCCGTTCGTTGCCGGATTGCGACCGGCATCTATAACTTCCTGATTGGTTGGAACCCGATCGTGCCAGCTCTAGATTAGGCTTGTTTTGTCGAAGTTCCCCACAGATGGCACCAAATGTTGATGCACGAGAAATCCTGCTTGTGACGTGGACTAAGCAGCAATTGACCTCGGACCTGAGATAAGAGGACGAGGTGACGTGGGGTGGCAGTGACCACACTCCGACGCTCAAGTTAGTAAAGGACAGAAGAAGCAAGTAAGAAATGTTCTTAGATCTCGTTGCGTACCTTTCGTTATGGCTCTGCCTTGCATTTATACTTGAGGTTGGAGGATTCATTAGCAGTGTAACGCTCCCGATCAACCATGATTTCTGCCTGACTCAGAGCGGAGGAATTGGAGGAGCGATTTCATCTTTTTCGCGTCCCGTTAGGAGCGATTATGGGATTCATCCCTAACCTCGGGCTCGTCTAGCCTTCGCCCAGCCTTGGTGTCTTGTTGCTCCTCGGCTATGATCGAGGTGCACTTATTTATTTATTGCATTTGTGTAAATTGCTAGAGTAGTGAAAGATGTGACCTAGCCGTTAAGACCACTTGTTTTCTTAAGAAGTTGTGATGCGTTCAAATTCCTGAGGAATTTAACGTGTGTAAGTAAATATTGAAACAATAATGAAACTTGAAAGAACATGACATCTTTTATTTCAGATGGTTGATTATTTTTGTAGTACTTGGTTAATTAGTAATCTTTAAAATATTTTTTAGTTCAACAACATATGGGATGAAAGGATTTGAACTCACAACCTTTTGATTGGAGAAATATGCTTTAACCAATTGAAATATTTTGAGATTGACTAAACATTGTTAATTATTGATCTAATTTTATAATAGTATATTTGAGAGTGATTCTAGATTAAGTATTTAAACTAAAGTGTAAGTAACACCCCGAATTTCTTGGTTGTTAGGACTTTTCATAACTGAGCTATTTTGAATAACCTTAAAGAAAATGTTAGTAGATTAAATCATTTTGGTTAAATAAAAAAGAAGTGATAAATTTGATAGAGTTTTTTTTTTAAAAAAAAAACAAAGATAAAAGAGGACAATATAAGATTCGCCTTTAAGTTTAAAAAAATAAAAAAAGAAAAGGAATAAGAACATTTCAAAGTCTAGGTAGGAAGGAGGTTATATATATATATGTGTGTGTGTGTACGTACATACATATATTTTTTTTAGTTCAATATTTGTGAGGATGAGAGATCGAAACATTGACCTCTACAATGATAGTACATGTCTTTATCGACCGAACTATGCTGAGATTGACATATATATATATATATATATATATATACATATACATATATGTACATATATATATATAACTTAAATGTCTTCTGTAGTTCTCACAATGCACAATGTCAAATTATTTAGGTTAGGTAAAGAACTTTTCTAAATTGAGCTAGTAATTAATTTTGGATCACTATTGAGGTAAGTAGCTCTACTTCTGAATGCCTTAGGGGTAGGATGAAAATCATGTATGATGTTTGAATGAAATGAATTTGTGATGAATGAATCTTTGGATGAGATTGCTAATGTATAGTTGTAATGTCAAATGTTTAATTATGGACCTCATGCATGTTTATTAATGAATGAATATTTATTGAAAAGAGAGTAGCAGTTCCATTTCCCCATCATGTTGATGTACATAAAACAAAGAGTTGGTGAGACCTTACACCATTGAGTGGGTACCAACTATCATCTGATGGAGTTTGGTCTTGCAAAAAGCCTACCTAATGCAAATGAAGTTGACAACTATGAGTTTGCACATCTTATCAAAAAGAGAGGTGCTTGTTAAGGTGGGACTTGATTTCTCTGATTGGGTACCAACTATCATCAGTTGAAGTTTGGGTCTCAAATGGAACCTGCCTAGCATCTGTTTAGAGATGAGTTAATTACATTGGCCAAACGAAAAGGTTTGGACTAATAAAAGATTTAAACGTCTCATATGTTCATGTTAGTATTAAAAGATGAGCGATTCATCATGCAATTGAATTTTGATTCTAAAAACTTTATAATCTAGGATCGACATTGAATTAAATTATTTAGAATTAAATGGAAAGAAAAAAATACCTTTGAAGAAATAAGACCGATAACAACAGATTCTCTACAAGAACTTTCTTCAAATCTGAACAATTTTTCCATAAGATCTTTCTCACTATGACTCAAAGAGATTAAAGCTGATGGGAACGTTATTGAAAGAAAATATGTTGGAAAAGGTTCAAAAGAAAACTCTTGTAATTCTCCACGATTGAATGTTTTAGGCTTATACTAAGGGATAGAGTCTAAGCCTAATCAAATTTTATATTTAAACTATTTGAATCTCATTCAAATAATTATTTGATGTATCAAATCTCACATTTTAATATCTTATATATTCAAATGTATTTAATTATTAGATCCCATTCAAATAATTATTTGATAAATCAAATATCATATTTTAATATCTTATATCGTAAAATATATTTAAATTATCTTAATCTCATTCCAATAATTATTTTAATATATACTTTATATATTAAAATTCCATATATAAATTGTTTTTTAATCAATATATCAATTACATTTATTTTTCCTTCTATCATTTAATGCATCTAATACATTAAATTTAAATTTGAACTACTTCAAATTTAATTTTTCTCCAACATAATCGA
>JAOANK020848785.1:0-10286 GCA_026257165.2 Telfairia occidentalis | reverse complement strand
TCATAAGAAATCTCAAAACAACAACCACGTAGAGAATGACATCTCATGGAGAAACCAAATATAATACCATGCAAAGAACGTATTCTCATGAAGGATCTCGACATACTAATCATGTAGAGGAAAAAATAACATTCTCATAGAGGACCTCAATATCATATCATGCAGAGAATCACAATCTCATGGAGAACCTCAGTATTATACTTATGCAGAGAATTACCAAACTTTATACATGATCAACATAACATCATGTAACACATCAATAACTCATTCCACATGTCTAAGTATGTCAACCATATCATACCAACATCACAACACAACTTGCCTATCACCAAGCATAAGCATAAGTTTCACAACCACAACATACACCACAAAAGAATCCAACAGTCATCTGAGCAACCCTCAAGGCTTGTCCATGGGTGGGACTACCTACCTTATACTACCTTAAACAGTAATTAGTTCATAAGAGACCTGATACTCAATCCTTTAGCAACTAAGGCACACACACACCCATAACGTCCTATTAACCCTCTATTCATTATTAATCTTTCATGGAAATAAGTAACTCAGGCTTTTAAGGAGTGAATACTACCAAAGGAGGTACGACACCCTTATGTCCAGAAAACACCTCACGCGTTGCCGCCACGCACCACGTATCACCCACGTGCTGCTGCGGTTTAGGTGAAGAGGGATCAAATTCTGACTCTACTCAACCTCAGGAGTCCAACGCCCCTAGAATTAGGTCAAACAGAGGTCAGGCGCGCCTCCACGCATAGCTCGAATCTTGGCGCATGTGCTACACGCATCGTTGTCACAGAATACCTTCACTGCACGTGACGATTCACCATCGGTCCGATCGTGGTTTTGCTTCCACAACGTGTAGATCTCGACCTCGCCTGCCAAAAACGTTTTTAGTGACCATAAAGAAGGAAAAACGTGATTACTAAAGGGAAAATCCAGGAAAACACAACAACTGAGAGTTTGTTCTCTTACCTGTTCTGTAGGGAGTATGCAGAGACGTCCAGGAAGTCATCTGCGAACAACTCTCTTAATCGGAGTGAGGAAGGAGGAAAAGAAAGCGAGGAAAAACTGAGGAAAAATGAATGAACCGTGCCGCTGGCCACCTATAGTGTTGTAGCCGTTGTTGCCGTTAGTGACTCATCTCTACCTACTGTAGGTTGTGCTCTGGGGGGGAGAAGTTGGATGTGAGAAAGTGGAAGAAAAATTTTGAGGGAAGAGATGGGGGAGTATTGCATGAGATGAGGGGGAGGAATGGTAATATAATTTTTTTTTTTGTGAAATAAATTGGGGAGGCTTGGTGGCTAGGTTCCTAGCTACATACTTATAAGTCTCCCCCAAAACCTAAACCTTAGCCCTACTCCACATATTTATGAAAATGCCACCCCTTTTATTTTAATTTCCTTCTCCTAAAAGAAAATAAAATCCCCTTAGTTCAAACTTAATTAAATAATCCATATTTAATGAATGTCCAAATAATAGATTAATTAATAAAAAACATAATAAAAAAAAGGAACCTTACAGAAATTTAATAGGTACCTTATTAATTATTCAAACTTTTCATATTCAAGCTCTTCATATTCACGAGTTTTTTCAAAAAAAACTTTTGATATTCTAAATTGTGTAAATGTTAATTTTAATATAAAAGTAAATAAAGATTTTTTTTAATATTCTACTTGTACGAATTTATGATTGAAATCTAATATGTAACCTATTAATTATTGATTATGAATTGCAAATGAAATATTTTATAAATATAAAATTTAACAAAAGATAAAATAGTCCAAAAATATTTGTCAATAATTTTGACTTTGTAATAGATTAAAGATTAAAGTTATAAATCATAGATACAAATAAACAATTAAAAAATGTTAAATCTAAAAATAAAACATGCATAAAAATTAAAGAGAGAATATTATTATCTATAATTTAACTAAAAATAAAATACTCAAATTTAAAGCATCATAAAATTTTTAAATACAAATATATTTTACATTAATTGTAAAATAATCTTAAGAAAAACATAAGTAATGAAGAAAATGAATGTAATATAATTTGATTTACCTCTCACAAACGTTTTGAGATCGAACTTTAAGCAGTATTGTAGAAGACAAGAACCCTGATAATTAAAAGAAAAAAAACGTAATTTAACATACCGTATTAAAAAAAAAATTATTGGGCTTAATGGCATCTTTGTAATTAAGCCAAAAGAAGTTAGGGTTAGGATTCACAAGTGCAGCCTATATAAGGATAAGTTACGCTCTAACCCCCTCAGTTTTATTTTTGCGCAAAAGAAAGAAGGAAAATAGAGGGGAAAAAATCAATTCTTTTCTCTCTCTTCCCCCACTCTCGATTTCTTCCCCTCTCCCTCTCGATTTTTTTCTCTCCCTTGGCCACACTATCCAGCAGCATCGACTCTAGAACGCAGTGGCACAGATCTAGTTGGTGTGCTCAGGATTGCCGGCAAAACGTTTCAGTGAGCGTTCTTGTGTTTGGAGTCTTTTCTCATCGTTCTCTTCACAAACCAATGATTTTTTTCTTGATTTCTGGTAGTGGGCGGAAAAGGTCTGTGTGGAACTTCAATTCTGGAAGGTAAGAATGTTGGATGTATGTTTTTTTTTGTTTTGTTCGATATGGCATTAATCACGTTTTTCCTCTTTTTTCGGCCAAAAATGTGATTTTTTAGTGCAACGAAAAGTGGAAAAGTACCATAAGGACCAGATCTACACATTGGTGAAAACAGGACATCGATCAGAGCAACAGAGAGCCCTTATGCGCCATAGAAAGATGCTACCCGCAGGCGGCTTGTGAGCCACACGCGCAGGATTCAGGCCGCGTGTGTGGGCGCGTGAGACGTCGAATTGGAGCGTGGTCAGTGGCATTGGAATCGTAGTGACCTGAAGTTTCAAAATTCAGCGGCACGTGTGGCAGCACGTGGGTGATTTTTTTCTAAATAGTAAGCTTCCCTTGATGTGTTGTCCCTATGTGTAGCCTAAAACGTTTTTAAAAAGTAGTTTGATAAGTTTCTAAGTAAAGTTGATGGTTGATCTTAGGTTGACCAAGCGTGCTTTGACCGGTTCTTTAGGAAGCTTTTTGGACTTGCTCGAGGTAAATGACTTCACTTACGGACCTGTAAGGGCTTAGGTTAGATGATGTATGCAAATGAATAACCTATATGTATGTATGTAGGATAGTTTGTAAGTAGAAAGATATGTCATGTAAGATTCCATGATATGTGATGTGGCATGTATGATTTGATATGTTTAAGTGATTCCTACTATGTATGTAAGCATGCTTGGGAATTGTTTGCTAAACTATGATGTGGCGATGTTTATTTTGATATGACATGCATGATGTAGATGTTAAGTTTTCATGTTGTATATATGTGGGATCTTGCATGAACTATAGAACCATGTTTAATATGAGGGTGACAATTGCATCCCACTCCCAAAAGGTCGGTGTTGGGCGAGAGTTCGGCTGTGTTGAATGGTTGTCATCTAACATCAGTTACAGTCGACTTCTCCCATATAATCGAGGGCCCAACACTCATATTCAAAGTAAGATGACACCATGGTTGGGTAAAGGTAGTTGGTCACCCAGCATGATATGTATAATATTGTCAACCATAGAATGATAGGTCCCAAAAGGTTACATGATGAAGTTGCATGATTGTGTGTGTATGTGGTCTAACTCCGTAGGTGGGGTTACTTACTAAGTATTTCTTAAAATACTCATTCTATGTTATTAACCTTTTTTAGGTAATGATTGCACCGTGCGTGGTGGTTGACGAGCGAGGTTACGAGGCTCTAGAGAAGTTTTGTATTATGTTTCCCTTTCAAACATTTGCTTTTGTCTAAGTCTTTTAAATGTTAAGTTATTCTCATGTTTTAGAAATTGGTTCCATTTTTCTATATTATCGATGTTAGTTGGGATCCTACCTTTCAAAATCTTGGCATCTATAACTTTTCAAACTTTATAATTGAAGTTGACTTTGAATTTAGTGCTAGTTGTCTATGCATGCATGTAGTAGCGGTCCTAGGCTTACTTTAAGTTCGGATCGTTACACCTAGAGAGAAAGAAAAGTAAAGGAAACAAGATGAACTCAAAATATTGTAGAAAATGAGTGGAAAAGAACCTTTTTTATAGTTGTAGGAAATAAAAAGGAGTGACAAAACCTTATACATTCTACCTTTGATATTCTAAAATTAAATATGATTAAAGATAATAATTATTGAATTAATTTATATAAGTTGATAAAACTTGACATATTCTAGAAATTTAAATTACAATTTATGAGTGGCATGCTGTGTAAATTAACATTTGATGGAGGGACAAAAATAGTCCAAAAATATTTTTTTCGGATTGTGACTTTTTAATGTATATTATAGATAAATAATAATAATATCAAATACAATGACCTTTTAAGACATAGTAGCAATTAACTTAAAATTAAAAACACCTTGAATCCATTTAGAATAAAAATATTAAAAAAAAAGACAACAATTGTATGTTTATCATGATTTTCTTTACAAATAATACCTATTTAGCATACCAAAAAGATATAAGATTAGGAGAGACCTAAATTTATTTGGCTAAAAAGAAAATTAAAGCAACAATTACAATACAAATATTTTGTAACATGACTTTGCAAAATGCAATGCAGTGCAACAATTTAAAGTTTAAAATAAAATGAATTAAAAAAATTATGAAATCAAAATATACCTTGAATCAATGATTTTTTTTTTTTTTTGTAAGTACAAAGCAATGAATTTTGCATAAACAAAAAACATAATTATTCTTTTTGTATCAATGAGGCATGAAACTATTTATGCAAGGCAAAATGTTCATTATACCTTTACATAAAAAAAATGTCTATGATTGATCATTTAATTTGTGGTTATAAAATTTGAAAAGACTATTATCTATTGCATTTATTGACTTTACTTTAATATTTGTTCACTCCATTCGAGTGCTCCTTTAAGGGAAGATTTCTTCAGTGTCTCTGCACACTGCCTACAGAACAAGTAAGGCAGCAAACTCTAGGTGCTTGCATTTTTTGGGATTTTTTCCTTTACTAAATGACGTTTTTCTTTCTTTTCGACAATTAGAAGTGGTGTTTTTGGCAAAACAAATGATCAAGAGGAAGCATGAGGTCAAGATCTACACATTGGAGGAAGTAGAATCACAATCGGACTACGGTGAGGCGTCACGCCTGGCGGAAGCAATCTTTAACGGCAGCGTGTGCAGCACACGCGTCGACACTCAAGCTATGCTTGGCGATGCGTGTGGCCTCTGTTCGACTTGATTTTAGCGGCATTGGACTTTTGAGGTTGAGTAGAGCCTAAATCATGTTTTTGTTCACCCAAATCGCAGTAGCAAGTGGACTACACGTGGAGACGCGTGCGTGGTGATTGGACAAAGAGCGTGTTGTGTTTCTCCGGTAGTACTTGTCCCTTAAATGCCTTAGATTCCCTACTTATTTAAAAGATAATAGTGAGTAGGGAATTAATTGGACATTTTGGGTATTTTGACTTAGGTTGCTAAGGAACCAAATATCGGGTCATGTAGGAGTTACTCATTGGTTTCCGACAATTAAGATAGGTGGCTCCACCCTTGGACAAGCCTTTGAGCTTACTCAGACAACTGTTGGATTGTTGTGTAGTATGTTGTGGTTGTCGTACTTATGCTTATGCTTGGTGATAGACAAGTATAATGTGATGTGATGTGATGTTATGTATAACATGGTTTACATACTTAGATATGTAGTTGGTGATGTTTAAGTATGACGTGATATTGTGTTGAGCATGTGTTAAGTCTAGTAATTCTCTACATGAATATGATACAGAGGTTCTCCATGAAATTGTGACTCTCTGCATGAATATGATATCGAGGTCCTCCGTGAGAATGTTTTCTCTGCATGATTATTATATCGAAGTCCTCTCTGAGAATGTGTTTTCTCCTCATGAATATTATATAGAGATCCTCCATGAGATTATGTGTCCCTGCATGGTATTATATTGGGGATTCTCCATGAGATGTTGTTCCTCTGCGTATTACTATATCGAGGTACCTCATGAGATCACGTTTCTCTGTGTAGGCTATAGGACTCACATTGGTTCCATATTTGTGTGTGATGCATATCTGACCTCATGGATGAGGGTACTTTTTGGGTATATCTTTTATACTCAACCTATTATTTATTGTTTTTCTTGAAAAAACAAAATCGGCCGCCATGGTGGATAACAAGAAGGGATTGCTAGGGCCATGGTCACAAGTCCAGTCTTCTGCATAATTCATATTGTTTCTCATCGTTATTTTTATTTAAAGTGTTTATGAACCAAGTACTTGAGTTTGATTGAACTAGTTTAATTGCACATATAGTTAGTTTGTTATTATTATTTTTTTGAAATTGGGATCCCAACGTACTTTGAATTATTTGAAATCAAGTTATTTTTTATATACGAGAATAAATGATCTTCAGTGTTGGTAAAACTTGCAAAACTCCTTGTTCATGAGCATGCATGCTGGTAGGGATCCTAGGTAGATCTTGTTTAGAAGTTGGGTCCTTACACCCTTACAGTTATCTCTTGTTCTCCTTCCTTTCTTTCTCATTCTTTTCATCTCTTTTCTCTGTTCTTCACACTGCAGTGTCGACATCGCCGTCGCCGCAGAACTCATCATTGGAAGTACATACGAAAGTATTTTTTCCTCTCTCAAAAATATTTTATCTTTTGCAATATTCCCATAATATTTTACTTTTTAAAAATGTAATCATCTAGCAAAAGAAAAAAAGAGAACTGTGAATTTGTGATATTCCAGCAGATCGTGCTAGGCAAAAAAAAAAAAATGAAAATAAATCTAAAAGACTGAAACCAAACTGAGCTTTTTGGTTCAGTTCAAAATCCAAAATCGAAGTAACTTCGATTTTTGCAATTCTTCTTCAATAGAAACAGAGGTACTCGGTTTGGTTCTTGGTTTTCTCCAAATTTGAACCTAACCGAATTGTGCACACCCATAAATGTAGTGCAAGAATTTAAATTTTGAAATAAAATGAAGTATAAAATTATAAAATTGAAATATACCTTGAATCAATGAATTAGCATAAAGAGAAAACACAATTATTCTTTTCTTAGCAATGAGTTTCTTTACAAATATATGAAATTATTTATTGGAAAGACAAGATATTCATCATACCTTACCAACAAAAAAAAAGTCTTTATAATTGATCATTTAATTTGTGGTTATAGAATTTTGGCAAAAAAACCCTTTCATCTTCATCCCCCAAAAAAACTTCATTTTCAACCTAAAAACATCTCATTTTCCCAACGTTTACTTAAAAAAAAAAAACCAATGAACCTTTAATTAGTAACAATTAATTCAAAGTTATAAATTATTAATTAATGTTTAAGTGGAATTTAATTAAAGAAAAAAAGTGTTTAAAAGGGATTTATATAGATGAAGAGGAGAAATATGAAATTAAATGAGTTTCTTTACAAATATATGAAATTATTTATTGGAAAGACAAGATATTCATCATACCTTACCAACAAAAAAAAAGTCTTTATAATTGATCATTTAATTTGTGGTTATAGAATTTTGGCAAAAAAACCCTTTCATCTTCATCCCCCAAAAAAACTTCATTTTCAACCTAAAAACATCTCATTTTCCCAACGTTTACTTAAAAAAAAAAAACCAATGAACCTTTAATTAGTAACAATTAATTCAAAGTTATAAATTATTAATTAATGTTTAAGTGGAATTTAATTAAAGAAAAAAAGTGTTTAAAAGGGATTTATATAGATGAAGAGGAGAAATATGATTGGATTTTTGGAAAATTAAGTGGGGTAAAAAAAGATAAAAAAAAATTATTCTCTACAATCCCTCATTTTAATATAGTAGAGATATAGATCGAAATATTTTTTTTACTCAAAATGAGACATAAATATGTTTGTTTTTTTTTCTTTTAAATTTATAAATAGTTAAATGATAATAATTTTAAATAAAATATTTAAAATTATTATCATTTAACTATTTATTTTATTGTATATTAAAGCTGTAAAGTAATACTTTTACTAATGTTTTCATTTCCCTAGTAAGAAAAATATATATTTATGTATGTTTCTAAAAGGTTTTTTTTTCCCTGAAAGATGTTCTTTCATTAAAGAAGATAATGCCACGGGGGCTACAGAGAGAAACACTTCCTCACTAAGGCAGTTAATTCAGAGAGGGAAGTTGTTTGACCAAACATTTGAAATAGAATGATAAGCTAATTTAGCAAGTGAGTCAGCCAAATGGTTGAATCCCCTTCTAACATGCAAGTAACTAATAAATGAGGAGGCATATTCCAAAGACTGAATGCCATCAATCCAATTACTTTTATCCATTAAGTGTTTTTGAAGTACTAGTGTGAAATTGAATTGTTAAGAGCCATTCAAATTCTACAATAATATGAGTGTCCTAATAAAGCCGAAAAATGCATGGCCTCAAGAATAGCGAGCATGTTAGGTTGAAAGGGGTGTGAGAAACATGAACTAACTTGGAATGCATCCCGATATTGTAGGAAAATTACTCAAATCTGATCTGAAATCCAGCGCAGCGGAAGCATGAGTATTGATTAGAGAACACGAATCACAATGATGAATTTTGATTAAAATAATTTTTATTTTTGTAAAAATAAGTTTGAAATCATACCTTTAGGATGACAAAGGTCGAAAAAGTTGAAGTCAGGACTCCAAATGATCTTTCGAACTATCCTCGATCTACTACGAACTCGTGTGTGTGCACGTTTGGGAGAATTCAAAAGAAAACCAATTTTCATCTAAATCTTGGGAGGAGAGGGAGGAGAGGAAGACAACGACTTACTTCCTTAGACTTCCACTATAAGTTTCCTTATATAGGGCCAAAATTTTAAGGCTTTTAAATTCTATAATTTAATTATGAAAATTAAAACCTCTTTTTAATTTTCATAATTAATTATTCAACTCTCATCTCATGGGTTTGGTTCATGGACTCTTCCATGGACCTAACACTAAGTCATGCTCATTGGACTTCCAAAACCCAAGGCTCATTTTCTATGTAATTGGGCTCAAAACTGGTCTAGCTATTTAATTGGACTTCCAAAGTCTAATTAGCCCAATTTTTCATTAATTAATAACAAATCTAATTTATTATTAATAGCCAAATTAAATGATCACAATTTGTAATTAATTAATAATAAATCTAATTTATTATTAATATCTAAAATAAATAATTTTATTAAAAATTAAGTAATTTCTATTATTTAATTTTCTTCCAATCAAGTGTTCTTTGTAGAGGTAACGAGCTAGTAAGCAGACCTTATGGACCTACAACTTTGAGCTCCAACGATTAAGATCAGTTAGTCAAACTCTTAAATTAACCAACCCCATTATTAGCCCAAGGTAACTCTACTATAAATCTGAAGTTGCACTCTCGCACTATAGATGAGTTATGTCCACGAATATAACTATAACAACTCATTTGATTCTTCACAAAGTGACTCATGGTTCCAGTTGGGTGAAATTACTATTTTTCCTTTGGCCCCACCTCTTACTTCTTAAGTACGACTGGTTCTCTAATGGACAGCCTTCTATGGATCTCATCATGGAAAAATCCTTCTTGAGGTATGAAGAAGGAAGTTACTCTATTATCCAAGTCCTAAACCAGCACATTGAAGGAATCACTTATATACACACTCAATATGGAAAAGTGCACACTTTGCACTTTCCACTATTGAGTGGCTGTAAATTCCATCTCTTGTAGGAATGTTCCCAATTCCCTAATTGAATGCATTCTCAAGACACTAGGTTTATTGAGCAAATAAATAAGTTACTCTCACTACGCTGCTTAAAAAACACACCTACATAGGTAGAAGTTCATAACACACTCAAAATTCAAATCAAATGACCTATGATCACAGTAGTGATGTATTTGCATTTGCTTTAACGATTTTACAAGAAAAGTGCAGAACACACTCTGTGGTCTAATCTTATAAAATTCCATTGCATACAATACCTCCACTCACATGTCACCACATGAACTATCTGGATAAGACCATTTGTAACAGTTACAAAGTAGACCGTATCAACAATGTACCAGAATAAGGTTTCCAAGACTATCTATATACTATATGTTGGGGTTGATGCCCTAAACCTTCGTGGTCTGGTAATTCTATATAAATTATTTATTTAATAAAATAAGAGTTATTTCATTTGACATTTAGTGTGCACAAACTCAATCCAATAAACTAAGAT
>JAOANK020848774.1:0-10286 GCA_026257165.2 Telfairia occidentalis | reverse complement strand
ACATCAATAACAACTTTATTGACAATAGAATGTGTTTACAAGCCATTCGAGTTTTAGGACATACACACCCAACACTTCTTTCATTCGACAGTTATAAACGTATTTTAAAGCATCATGCATGGCCGATGAAGATAATTGTCCAAACATCACCTGCAGCGAGTCCATGATCTCCTTGGCGGTGACCATTTTCTCATGCTTCTTGCATAGTATATCAGATATACTAGCCAAGATATAGACTCGAGCTTTTTCATTTGCCCTTGTCCATCTATCATAGGCATCCTGAACATTTCGGTTTGCCGTTGAGCTAGGATTTTGAAGACACTCCTCAGTTAAAATGAATCTAAGATTATCGATTACTAGTATTCTATTTAGATTTGATTTCCACGTCGCGTAATCATCTCCGTTAAACTTTTTGAAAGCGAGTAGTTGAATTATCGAACTAGTCATTGATGAGAAATAAACAAATTCTTTCAGTAAATTTGATTAACCCTATTTCTTTAATCTAGTCAATTTTAACAAATTTTAATAAGTATCCAACCTTATTTAATTTACAACGATACTTCAGTGAGTCAGAATAATCGCCACCGAGGGGTAGTCAATCATTCCTTCATTGAATCAAGACATTCTTGACTAAAAACTAATACCAGAATAACTCGTATTCCATTAGCATTTAGTTATCATTTATTCGGTCAAAATTTACTAACATTTACTAAATTTCGTAAGTGTAGACCCTCAATTTTCAGATTTCAGAGATCAGAATCAAACAAACTCTCGAGGGAAAGAAAATGCCTTAAAACAAAGCTAAAAAATCCTATCCATTTATGGAGTTCACGGTGTTCCGAATCTCATGTTACAAACCCTCTAACTTGTTAGGCACCCATAATAACGCCAAGCAGGTACAACATAGGAATCTCACGGTGTAACCTAATGGAAGAGATCGTAGGACATTTTGACACATACCCTTCACCCACTTACTATGAACTACTTCCCCTATTCACCTTGTTATTGATTTATGCAAACACTTTCCGAATGAAGCCATCCTAGTAAAAGATACACGAAGTGCTGCATAAATCTCACGGTGTGAACTTTTAGCGCTATGAGAGCTAAAAATTAATACATCATATGTACTATTTCTGTCCCACTAAAGTGTTCTATACGGTTTTTGGGTATTCTTTTACTTAGGTATATTCTAGCTAAAAAAATAACCTAAGTCTAGGTGATTAATCTGAGCATAACGATTATATTGGATTTTAACCTACAATGTCTAAGTGATAAACCCTTTATTACCTCACATCGTTCACGTATGTTCATAAAACCGGGCTCACTCAACTCAGACCCAGCTCGATCCCCAAGTAGGAGGTGTTCCGTAAACCGTCAACTTAAATACCTCCAGCCTTAGACAGGATCTCGTTGGGTGAGATTTGTAAACTTAGTTTTACAAGAAATCGACCTAATTTGACTATTAAAAGAGGCGAATTTGATTGAGTGATTAACCCTAAGTGAGCATGCTGTTTATCTGAGTTATAGATTTTAATTGTCTAATTCATTTTATAACGCTTATAAAATAAACAACATTCATCCATAACATTCATCCACATTCATATCATAAATTAATATAACACTTATACTAATTCTCATGATATCAATCCATGCATACTATACATTATAACACTTATAACATACTTACAATGCATGAAGTATGATTATCCGATAGTGGGGATTTTAAATCTATATGACATACATTAAGCACATACGATTTGATTTTAATTTATACATTCACAATGCATAATAAATTAAACAAGCTAAAATGGGTTGATTTTTGCATTCAAGCACAAAAATAGCTAAATTATTACAACAATAATCTCCAAATGCACTTGAACCGACCCGAACCGCTTTGAACCGGCACGAAGTAAGTTAAAACCCCTTGAACCGACCTTCAACAGATGAAAGAGAAGCTGAACTGGATGGAATAGGACTGAACCAGACTAGACCAGCTGAACCAGACTACCTGGATTGCGCGCGCATTTCTGGAATTTGAAGCATAACGTCGAGATGCTGTTCTCCGACGTCTCGACTCTGCCTGGGCAGTAGCCATCGTCTGTTCTGCGTCCGGCTATGGTTCTTGCTCCAATTCTTCAAATTACATCATAATTTCATCTTTAATTGACTCCAATAAATTACAGACCTTTAATCACACATTAAGGCCCTTACATTACCGGGCAATTACAATTAATTTCAACAATTGAAAGGTAAATTTGATGCCAAAATCAGAAAACTCTATTTTCGTACAAACAAGCATTCATCCCATGAATTAAACCCCACCAAAGCAAATTGAGTACAATTAGTATGCTCTTATACCAATTGAAGGAGTAATATACATGCTAGCAAAGCAGAAAGGATCAAATTGCACTCTAATATGGTCAATTTAATGGATAAAACATGCTTTTAAACTTGGGAAAAATAAGGAATAAGAAACCATAACTTTGAAGATCGAATTCTCCCTCGTTTCTAAGCGGATTTGGTCATGATCACCTTCCAGACCATCACTAGTCTCTTCTTGACTATTCTCCGGCCGTAGAACGGATGGTGGGATCCAAAAACGTGGTGAATTGAGGAAGGAATGGAAGGAGGATGTTCTTGTGTTCAACAATTTGAACACCAACTTTTGGATGCAAAATTATCAAAATCATCAACCCTCTTTCCACGAATTTTACCTCTATTTAAAGAGAATTTCATGCACTCTTGATTCACCATCAATTGACACTCAATTGATGTTGAATCAAGAGGTGTCATGAGGACAATTCTCATGGGGAAGAAAATGGATTTATGGGTAAACCCAATTTTTTCCCTTTTTTTTCTTTTTCTTTTAATTTTAATTATTTATTTAATTTCATAAATTAAATTAAATAAAAATCATATAATTAAATTAAAACTATTTTAATTTAATTTAAATTATTTTAATATCAAATATTAAAATAATATGATTTCTCCACCAATCCCAATTTTTTGAAAAACATATTTTTCCGAATATGAATCTCTATTCGTATATTTAACATTTAAATCTTATTTAAACATTATTGTCAACTCTTCTTCATCGTTTAATTTGAAATAAAATGTCGAGAGGCTAAATATATCATATATATTTAACGTTCACTCCCTAAATCATGAACACTTCAAACTCATTCACCATACTGTCCTAAGGTTTTATCCGATGTGAGATAGCCAAGGGACCTATTGGTCCTATAGATCATGAGCTCCAACGATCCGAGATTAACTGGTTAAACTCTTTAACCTAGCTAACCAACATTCGTTAACTAACGGGTCATTCCACTAAAGCCCTAGCTGCAATCTCCTGACTATAGATATATTTTTGTCCATTTGATATAACCATGATCAGTAAGTCGACCCTTCACAGGTTGTTCATAATCTCTGCTGAGTCAAAATATCGTTTTACCCTTGGATAACCTCTTGTTCCTTAAGTACCATTGACCCTCTAATGAACAACTGATTTGTGGTCCAACCACCAAACTGATTTCCTCTCGGGCCAACAAGAGGGTGGGGCCCCTTGTGCAAGACCTGGAATCAACATTTAAGGGAACAACCTCTCTACTATCCCTAAAGTCGGGTAAGGAATATGTCCCCAGCTATCTACCCGGTCTTACCCTTGAAATGGAAGGCATATTGAGCAGGTGATGATGAGCCTCTCTCATCCATGTGGATCTAAGGATAATCCTGAATAAATAGGAGTTCATATTTAGCTCAGGATTAAGATCGAGTTACCTAGGTCACCAATATGAAATTAGCCAGTGTTTATCAGTAAACGATGTTATAAAGAAACAGTGACTATTTTGCGGACCGGTCTTATGCAAACTCATTTCATATAACGCCCTCATTCACATGTCTCCACAAGAACGGTTCAGGATCATATCATTTGTATCATACCCAAAGTGGGCCGCATCATATAGTGTCCCCAAGATAAGGTACCCAGCCTAATCCTTATACTATAGACCATTTTGGCTATTTACTTAAACTTGATCCATGTTTATGTCTCCACATAAAGTTCAAGTACTAATTTTATAGCCATGCGTTCTTAGTTTATTGGATTTATAAAGTTATACTTAATCATTTACTTTATTCAATAATAACTTTACTGAACAACTTCAATAACTACTTTATTGATAATAGAATATGTTTACAACGTTTACATGCCATGAGTTTTAGGACATAAAAACCCAACACCAACTGCCCATGCCTGCGCGCACGCAAGCCCCTTTGGCGCTACGACGCACGCACCACTACTGCTCAGGCATCTTTATCACCAATTTGGAAAGTTTTTCCTATTTTATTCTCATTTGTAATTTTAAGAATAATGGGCTTAGATATTATTCTGAAACTAAATAAGCCATATTATTTTCAAATTAGGAAGACTTTTATTTTCTTTAATTATTTTCAAATTTTGCTTAAAGCATTTTAGGGAATAATTTCTTAATTAAGAAATTAGGTGAATATTATTCCTAAATGTTAAGGGATATTATTCTATAAGATTTTATTATGTTCGATTTTATTTTCCAAAAAAACTAGGAATAGATTTGTCCTCCCTCACTTCAAACTCCCTTTGCCTTCTATAAAATGCCAAAGGATTTGTACGTTTGTTAGATTTTGGTTGAATGAAATTTTTAGTTTTTTTTCATAAAAGAATTGTCAATTTGGATACGCAATTGAACCCCCCCCCCCTTAAGTATTTTCTTGTGCGTGGCTTAGAGGTGGTTGTAAAGAAGCATTCAAGCTTGGTTGGTCACCAAACATGTGGAGTGTTTCTTCCTTGGAGTAAATTGGTTTGTGAATAGTGCGAATGCATTCAAGCTGTCTTACTCCCTGGTCTTGACCGTATCTTCAAAGGTAAACCATTCCTATCCTTTTCTTTTGGGTTGGTTTTCACTAACTTTGGGTTTTAGTGACTTTAAGTGTTTAGGGGTTCGCATAGCCAAGGGGTTCCTACCATCGAGTTTCACTAAAGTTCTTGGTGAGAACAAGTGAGTTCAACTTTGGTGCCGTGATTGTGGAGACTTGCTTGGCAAACTGCTTGCAAGTTGCATGCATCACGATGTTTGAAGTCTGGACCAAAGATAGTCTGGACTTCGCTCCCTTTGGTGATTTCGAGTATTCCGAATTGAAACCTTGAGCCTGGGGGTGATGTTTAAAGTTTGGACCAAAGATTGTCCAAACTTTACTCCATTTGCTAATTTCGAGGATTCCGAACCAAAAGCTCTAATGTGGAGGAAGTTGTTCCAAGCTTGGACTAAAATCGTCCGAAGTTTAATTCAATCAGTGATTTAGAGGATTCTAAGCACATGACTTGAGCGTGGGGATCAATATCCGAACTTTAGACCAAAGATCATTCAAACTTCGCTTCCTTTAGTGATTCCAAGAATTCCGAGGCAATGCGCTTTAAGCATGGGAAATGATTTTTGATGTTTGGAGCAAAGATCGTTCGAACTTCGCTCCCATTCGTGATTTTGAGGATTCTGAACCAAAATCTTGATCGTGGGGGCCAATGTTCAAAGTTTGTACCAAAGATCGTCTGAACTTCGTTCCTTTTGGTGATTTGGAGGATTCCAAACCATAACCTTCATCGTGATGGCCGATGTCTGAAGTATGGAAAAAAATCGTTCGAACTTCGCTCCTTTTTGTGATTTGGAGAATTCCAAACCAAAACCTTCATCGTGATGGTTAATGTTTGAAGTATGGACCAAAGATCGTTCGAACTTCCCTCCCTTTGGTGATTTTGAGGATTGTGAACCAAAACCTTGAGCATGGCGGCTGATGTTCGAAGTTTGGACCGAAGATCTTCCAAACTTCACTTCCTTTGGTCATTTTGAGTTTCCAAACGAAAACCTTCATCTTGGGGGCTGATGTTTGAAGTTTAGGCCAAAGATCGTCCAAACTTTTCTCTATTTGGTGATTTTGAGGATTCCAAACCAAAACCTTGATCGTGGGGGCTGATGTTTGAAGTTTTCACCAAACATCGTCCATACTTTGCTCCTTTTGGTGATTTCGAGGATTTCGAACAAAAACAATGATCATCAGGGTCGATGTTCGAAGTTTGGACCAAGGATAGTCCGAACTTTGCTCGCTTTGGTGATTTCGAGGATAACGAACAAAAACCTTGGTCGTGGGGTTCGTTGATCGAAGTTTAGACCAAAGATCGTCCGAACTTCTCTCTCTCTAGTAATTTCGATGATTCCAAACAAAAACCTTGACCGTGGGGATCCATGTTCAAAGTTTGGACCAAAATCATTCCAACTTTACTTCTTTCGGTGATTTTGAGGATTCTAGGTCGCCTTGACTATTGGACTGATATTCGAAGTTTGGACCAAAGATCGTTAGAACTTCACTCTCTTTGGTGATTTCGAGTATTCCAAACAAAAACCTGGATCGTCAGGGCCGATGTTCGAAGTTTATACCAAAGATCATATGAACTTCCCTCCCTTTGGTGATTTCGAGGATTCTGAACAAAAACCTTGATGGCCAATGTTCGAAGTTTGGTCCAAAGTTCGTTTGAACTTCCCTCCCTTTGGTGATTTTGAGAATTCTGAACCAAAATCTTGAGCTATGAGCATGTTGGAAATTAAAACCAAAGATCATCCAAACTTTGGTCACTTTGGTGATTTCGAGGATTTCGAGTCACTGCATTGAGTGTGGGGAATGATGTTAAAAGTTTGAACCAAAGATCGTCAGAACTTCACTCCCTTTGGTGATTTTGAGGATTCTGAACTAAAACATTCTTTGTGGGGGTTAATGTTCAAAGTTTGGAATAAGGATCATCCGAACTTCGCTCCCTTAGATGATTTCGATGATTCTAAACCAAAACCTTGAGCATCGGGAGCAATGTTTGAATTTTGGACAAAAGACCATTCAAACTTTGCTCTCTTTGGTGATTTCGAGGATTCCGAGTCACTGTCTTGAGCGTGGAGAATGATGTACGAAGTTTGGAACAAAGATCGTCAGAACTTCGGTCCCTTTGGTGATTTTGAGTATTTTGAATCGAAACCTTGAGTTTGGGGGCCGATGTTGGAAGTTTGGACCAAAGATCCTCCGAACTTTACTCCTTTTGGTGATTTCGAGGATTTCGAACCAAAACCTTGAGCGTGGGGTTGGATGTTCCAAGTTTGGACTAAAATCATCCGAAGTTCGGTTCCTTCAGTGATTTAGAGGATTTTGAGCCCAGGACTTGAGTGTCGGGACCAATGACCGAACTTTAGGCCCGAGATCATTCAAATTTCGCTTTGCTTGATGATTTCAAAGATTCTGACAAAATGCCTTAAGCGTGGGACCGATTTCCGAAGTTTGGACCAAAGATCGTTCGAACTGTGCTCCCTTTGGGGATTTCGAAGTTTCGAGTCAATGCCTTGAGCGTGGGGGCCAAGGATCAAAGTTTGAACCAAAGATCGTAAGAACTTCCTGCTCTTTGATGATTTCAAGCATTTCGAACCAAAACCTTGATCGTGGGAGCCAACATTCGAAGTTTGGACCAAAGATCATCCAAACTTCACTCCCATTGGAGATTTCAAGGATTTCCATCCAAAGCCTTCATTCTGGGCCCGATGTTCAAAGTTTGGACGAAAGATCATCTGAAATTTGCTCCTTTTTCATGATTTTGAGGATTCTGAATCAAAACCTTATCGTCGAGGCCGACGTTTAATATTTGGACCAAAGATCCTCAAGACTGCACTTCCTTTGGTGATTTTGAGTATTTCGAATCGAAACCTTGAGTGTGGGGGCGATGTTCAAATTTGGACCAAAGATCGTCCAAACTTTACTTCCTTTGCTGATTTCGAGGATTTTGAACTAAAACCTATAGTGTGGGGATCGATGTTTCAAGTTTGGACTAAAATCGTTTGAAGTTCAATTCCTTCGGTGATTTAGACGATTCTGAGCTCATCACTTGATCGTAAAGACCGATGTCTGAAATTTGGGCCAAAGATCATTCGAACTATGCTTCCTTTGGTGATTTCAAGAATTATGAGGAAATGTGCCTTAAGCGTGGGGAACGATTTTAGATGTTTGAAGCAAAGATCGTTCAAACTTTGCTCCCTTTGGTGATTTCGACGATTCTAAACCAAAATCTTGATCGTGGGAGCCGATGTTCAAAGTTTGGACCAAAGATCGTCTTAACTTCACTCATTCTGGTGATTTGGAGGATTCCAAACCATAACCTTCATCGTGATGGCCGATGTTTGAAGAATGGAAAAAAGATCGTACGAGTTTCGCTACTTTCCATGATTTGGAGGATTCTGAACCAAAACCTTCATCGTGATGGCCGATGTTCGAAGTATGGACCAAAGATTGTCCAAACTTTGCTCCCTTTGGTGATTTTGAGGATTTTGAACGAAAACCTTCAGTGTGGCCGCCGATGTTCAAAATTTGGACAGAAGATCGTCGAACTTCGCTCACTTTGGTCATTTTTAGGATTTCGAACCAAAACGTTGATCGTAGGGGCCGATGTTTGAAGTTTACCAAAGATCATCCGAACTTTGCTCCCTTTTGTGATTTCGAGGATTCCGAATCAAAACCTTTACCTTGGGGTAGATGTTTGAAGTTTGGACCAAAGATTGTCCGAACTTCGCTTTTTTTGGTGATTTTAGGATTTCAAAACAAAACCTTGAGCGTGGGGGCCGATGTTTGAATTTTGGACCAAAGATTGTTTGAACTTCGCTAACTTTGGTGATTTTGAGGATTTCGAACCAAAACCTTGAGCGTGGGGGCCGATGTGTGAAGTTTGGACCAAAGATCATCCGGACTACGCTCCCTTTGGTGATTTCAAGGATTCTGAGCCAAAATCTTGATCGTGGGGGCCGATGTTCAAAGTTTGAACCAAAGATCATTCGAACTTTGCTCCCTTTGGTCATTTCGAGGATTCCGAACTAAGACCTTGATCGTGGGGGCCGATGTTCGAAGTTAGTCCAACTATCCTCCAAACTTTTCACCCTTTGGTGATTTCGAGGATTTCGAACCAAATGGAGGATTCTGAACCATAACCTTCATTATGGTGGCCGATGTTTGAAGAATGAAAAAAAGATCGTCCTAGCTTCGCTACTTTTGGTGATTTGGAAGATTTCGAACCAAAACCTTCATCGTGATTGCCGATGTTCGAAGTATGGACCAAAGATTGTCCGAACTTTGCTCCCTTTGGTGATTTTGAGGATTCGAAATCAAAACCTTGAGTGTGGCAGCCGGTGTTTGAAGTTTGGATCGAAGATCTTTCGAACTTCGCTCACTTTGGTCATTTCCAGCATTCCGTACCAAAACCTTGATCGTGGGGGCCGATGTTGGAAGTTTACCAAAGATCGCTCGAACTTCACTCCCTTTGGTGATTTCGAGGATTCCAAACCAAAACCTTATCGTGGGGGCCGATGTTTGAAGTTTGGACGAAGGATTGTTCGAACTTCACTCCCTTTGGTGATTTTAGCATTCTGAAACAAAACCTTGAGCATGAGAGCCAATGTTTGAAGTTTGGACCAAAGATTGTTCGAACTTCACTAACTTTGGTGATTTTGAGGATTTCGAAACAGAACCTTGAGTGTGGGGGACGATGTTGAAAGTTTGGACCAAAGATAGTCCGAACTATGCTCCCTTTGGTGATTTCAAGGATTTCGAGCCAAAATCTTCATCGTGGGGGTCGATGTTGGAAGATTGAACCAAATATAGTTCGGACTTCGCTCATTTTGGTCATTTCGAGGATTCCAAATTGAAACCTTGATCGTGGGGCCGATGGTTGAATTTTGGACCAAAGATCGTCGAAACTTCGCTTCCTTGGTGATTTCAAGGATTTTGAACCAAAATCTTTATCATGGGGGCCGATGTTCGAAGTGAAGGCATCGAATTCCCAGCGGAAGTGATTTAATGCTTAATGCATTCAAAATTGAATTTGGGAAGCAACATGCATTTGGAAACTAAAATTACAAAGAAGAAGATTACCTTTGAAGAACTCTTTCTTCACGTGATTCTTCTGTGTTGTTCTACAGCAATCTCAAACCCAAACACTGCCACGTGGTGAACTTTCTATTCTTCATATCAAACAAGGATTGATTGTGGGATCTATACTTTGAGAGGGAATAAGAGAAACATGAAATTTCCAGCAACCCTCTGTGTTCCCAACATAGAGGTATTTATCGAGAGAAATAGAGAGAAGGTGAGAAGCTTTTCCTATCCCACGTAATCCATTAACTCCCCTTTAGTGGGGAGTTAATTTTTAATTTTAATTAATAATAATTAAAATTATAAAT
>JAOANK020848764.1:0-10287 GCA_026257165.2 Telfairia occidentalis | reverse complement strand
GATTTAGATGAATAAAAGTGTAGAACATATATTAGAGATAGAGTATATTAATAATAAAACAAATAAACTAGAAATGTTGGAGAGAATGAAAATAATTTTAGAAGAAAAAAAAGTTGAAATAGAAGAATTGTTAAATAAAAAAAGATTTGTTAGAAAGAAAAAGAAAGTTACTAGATGAAAAGATTTAATAAAAAAAATTATAAATAAATTTTTTAACTAGAGTTTTGAAAAACATTTTTGATTATTTAAAATTAGTCAAGAAACTATAATAAACACATTTTAAATTGTTAGTTTTTTCAAAAGCGCTCATAGAAAAAAAAATTTTATTAAAATTTTTTTTTTCTAAAGTTATGCCAAAATCGGTCGTTAATTACTTCTCTCATCTTTTTTATCCAACAGTACAAACTTTCTCATCTTTTTTATCCAACAGTACAAACCATCCATTAATATAATACTAAAAATACTAGTACTTTGGGAATTTGTAAAGGATAGCAAATATTTTTCCGATATTTGCACATATGGCATCACCTGATTATTGATTTTTCAAATATGGCTAAATTTTTAAATTAGATTTTTCGTGTTTTCTTTTATTGCAATTTTCACCCTTCTTTTTCAGATCTCATCTCTTCCCGCATTGTTTTTCTTGTTTGGGCGTTTTTTTTAGTTTTCGATTTCCAATTTGGGCAATCTTCTATTATGCAAATAAAATTGATTTCTTCCTACATTCTTTTTGCGATGTTCTCCATTTGATTGGGCATTCTTAAGTAATTGATTTCTTCCTACATTCTTTTTGCGATGTTCTCCATTTGATTGGGCATTCTTAAGTTGATTTTCTCCAACTTATGCAATCGTTTGTTCGTCGATTTTCTCCAATTTTACAGATAAAATCGAGCGTTCTTTATTTCATTGATCGTTTGTTCTTTTGATATATTACTAATACATAAAATATAAATTCTATCACAGATACGCTTTGATTGATTTTGTTTATTAACATGAATTTCAAGCTGGTTATTACTAAATTTATAATATTTCAGTTTTTGTTTGCTATTACTGGAAGCGCTTCTTCTTCTTCTTTTTAATTTTTCTTTTACCTTCATATATATCATTAGTACAGGCTTATTGTTAAGGAGGACAACACCTCAAATATCTCAACAATAGTATGATATTGTCTACTTTAAGCATAAACACTCATAGTTTTGTTTTTGGAACACTTGAAAAGGCCTCACACCAATAGAGATAGTTGTCCTCACTTGTATACCATAGATCTCTCACTTTCCTACCCAATGTGAGACAATGTTTGCACTCCAAACACTTATCACTATAAACTAATAGTTATATCTATTATTGATAGAAATCGTCTATTAGTGTCTCTTAATAAAACTGACTCTATAAATGTCTATAAGTGAAGAAGTAGATCACTAATAGATATATGATGGTGAGATATTGGGGACGGAAAACTCACTAGTGTCAAGGCTATTTTAGTCTTTCCAATTAGTGGGTTTGGGCTGAGTTGAATTTTTTTTTTTTTTTGGGTTATATCTGTTAATTCATATTGTTGTTATATTTGGAAATTAATTTGACTTTGTTTTGCTATTTCTACCAGCACCCATTTACAAAACATAATGTTTACAATATGGGAGAGGATTCCAACATCCAACATTGTATAAATAAAATAACGGTTAATTAATAACTGTTCCTCTGACGAAAGATTCTCCCTACATGCTCTCTCTCTTTCTTTCTCACAGCCACTCACACAACATAGGGCTGGGGGTAGGTGGAATTTAACGGCTCACATGCAATCTTTCAACTACTGTACAACGTACGCTGTTAAAAAATAATGTCCAAATTGCTGTTGAGATTCAAAACGTAGAAATTTCTTTATTAATTAACCCATAGATTATGCAACTTGCAAAACTAAACTACCCCTTCAGCTTTCTCTATAAATGCAAGCCAAAGTCGAAGCCTCCCATATCTCCCACATTCATTCTCTCAAAAATCCTTCATTTCTTTGACAAAATGACCAAAACAGCTCTAACATGCTTATTATTCTTCCTTCTCTTTCTTCTTCTCCCAAATGAACTTTCTTTCGACAAAGGAAGCAGAAATTCAATTCTGAGTTCACTCCCAAAACCTCCCATGGCAAGGCCAAGGCGTGGAGATGGCAGCACAATGTTGGGCTGCATTCCCACAGCAACCGACCGATCTGTGTCGGCTTTTCGCCCCACCTCTCCTGGCCATAGCCCTGGCGTTGGCCATGAAATTCGAAACTGAAACATATCATCTTTAGAATGAAGTTTGTTGTAATGTTTTATTATGGCTTTTATGTGTCAATGTCATGTTAGGGTTTGTGTTGAAGTCCCCTTTGCTTTTGGCTTAGTTCCTATGTTTGTCATGGTTTTTTGAATTGCATATGTTTTTCAATTTCCCATTTGTCTTAAGTTGATTATCTCCCTTGCTTAGGTTTCATCATTTTATGATCCCTCAGCTGCCGTAATAAAAACAAAAAAAAGACTAAAGAGTAATACAAAATAGTAAATTTCCTAAACAAAATTAAGTGATAAAATTAAAATCATGATATGAAGTACGAGTTCTTACTTTAATTTAATTGACTCATTTAGAATGTCATTCAATATGACTATGCATGTGGCATGGGTCTTCAGTCCCTACAATCAATGGAACTTCAGTAAATCTAGAATTAATTAATATTTTCTAATATTCTTTCTTAATGTCAAATATATACATATATATGTTAGGTAAACTTCAAGCATTCAAGGTAAATATGTAAAAGGCATCTATCTCTGAAATATCCTAGGTCCAAGATTCAAAATTCGGATTCGGCACTTACTGGCTCCGACATTCTTCTACGACTTGGGCACGCCACCTACTTGGCTTAAGCTACTTGCAAGAGTGAAGACTGCCCCTACAGACCAACGCAAGTTCTTTTAGCATGTTTTGTCCTTACTCACATGCTTCCTACGTAAATTTCCTAGAAAGGTCACCCAGCATAAGATTGCTCCAAAGCCAAATATGCCTAACTTTGGAGTTCTTATGATTGAGCTACCGAAAAGGAAGGTGCAACTTGTTGGTATAGGTAGTCACTACCAATTTTTTTAAGCCTTTCTTAACCATGCTTGCATAGTCTTCAGATCCCTCTCATTCGGATGTAGTATCGGTTCATTCATGTACCCCTCCCCTACTCGGGCGTTACATGCCCACTAGTTTCCACTTGATTCGTCCCCGAACTATATCCTACTGGGAAAGGACCTACTCTGATACCATTTGTAACGTCCCAAGCCTAGGATTTGGAACTCTGAATTCAAAATCCAGATTCGGCACCTATTTGCCCCGACATTCCCCTGCATCCCCTACCACTCGGCCACGCTACCAACTTGACTTAAGCCGCTTGCAAGAGTGAAGACTACCCCCACAGACCAACACAAGTCCGTTATTTTTTTTAGTAATTTATATTATTAATTGTTCAAGTTAATTAAGGGACTGAGTGTTTATTTCTACTTGATGAATATTGGAGGAGAATTCATAAGTAATAACTTAATTATTTAAATGGAGTTTTTATTTTGAAAAAAAGTTAGGAGAAAATTTAATAGTGGCATTCTTGTAATTAGAGGACTTAGGGCTAGGGTTTAGGGTTAAGGTGAACCCTACAAAGATATCATTAGGGACCCTAGCCACCAAAACCCTTTTCCTATTCCAAAAAGAAAGAGGTCATCTCAAATTTTCACTCTTTTTTCTTCCTTTTTCACGCCACCGTCACTCTCCTCCCAAAAACTTTCCTTCCTCTCACACACACCTACCTCCCTCACATACAACCCTCTCCCAGACGGCAGTAGTAGGCGACAACAACGACAAGATGTTCTTCCTCTTTCTCTTCGATTTTCTTCAACCTCCATAGCTCCGTTTGTGTTCAAATTTTGAGGACCACTTTCTTACATCTCCTCATATCCCAACAAGAACAGGTAAGGCATCAGAGTTCTCGAACTTCCTATTTTTCTAAGTTTTTCCCGTTTTAACCAAGTTTTTCCTTATTTCTTGGTATTTCAAAATGGCACTTTTGGCAAACGAAGGGTTAGGACGGTGCGCGAGGTCAAAATCTACATGTTGGTGGAATCGGCATCGTGATAGGAGTAACGGTGAGGCGGCACGCGCGACAAGCAGAAAGAAGCGGAGGCAGCGGCAACGGTGCATCTACTACACGTGCCGAGATGTTTGGTGCGCGTGAGGGCTTCTTTTAGGTTGATTCTAGCAGCGTTGAATTCCTGACGGTGAGTAGATTCCAAAACTGGTCATTGTTTACTAATCTGAGGTAGCACATGGAAGGCACCCGCTAGACGGCAGTGGCAGCGCATGGGCCATGGTTAGTCCCGAAAGGGCAGGGTCTTCTCAGTGCCGTTTTCCCCTCGAAACCCTAACTTTCCTTATTCATTATTGAATATTTAAAATTTAGGAAATAATAAGGGTATTTTTGGTATTTTGGACCTAGGTTGCTTAAAGAATCTATTACTGGTTTTCCTTGGTTTTACTTGCTGTTTTCCTGAGATTTGAGGTAAGTGACTTCGCTCCTAGATAAACTATTAGGCTAGGTCGGTAACTTGTTTGATTTGTGTGTTCTATGTATTAATCATGCCTATTTCGTATAGTTTTTGAATTGAACATGACAATGTGTTAGTGTGATAAACATGTTGAGTACATAGCTGTTATGTAATTGTTATATGTCATGCGTATCAGTTGTATGTGGTGTATGAATGCTAGGGGCATTAGTGGAATATTGCATGTTGGATGCACTGAGGCTTCAAATTATATGATGTGTTTCAGACCTATGCATAGTCATGGATTGTGTGTTGCGTGTTCATGAGTAAGAAGTTATACCATCTCTGCTCAGTGATGTGTTTGAAGACCTTCTTGAATGTATTCTCTACTTTGTGCTTCTGTGTGCTCTGAGGTGTCTCCATGGGATAGTATATCTTTGCTTAATGCGGAATGGAGAACCTCCTTGAGATACATTTTGTGCTTTGTGCTGCAGTGTGCTCTGAGGTGCCTCGAGATGGTATACTCCTGTGAGAGACAGGGAGTAGGTCCCACAAGAGTTGCATGATAGTTTGTGTTTGCATGTCCGACCCTAGAGTCGGAGTTACTTATTGGGTATAATTTTATACTCAACCTTTTCCTTTTTTCTTTTTTAAGTAAGGAGAAAGCCTATAGAGGTGGCTGACAATGAGGGAGTTGCCATAGGCCATGGACACAATTTTTTGATCTTCCGTCGTAAGTTGATTGCATTGTTTTTAAGTTATATTTTCCAACTGCTGATCGAGTTTGAATTTTTTTTCATCTACATTTTTATCTTATCATAGTTTTTATGAATTAAAAATCGAGATCCCAGTATCTTCCATTAAGTTTTGAAAGTACATAAATTGTTATTTTCTTATTTAATAAAGATTCTTTTGAAATGAGTTATATGAAAACTTTTATATCGAGCATGCATGCTAGTAATAGCCCTAGGTAAAATATGTCTAAAAGTCGGGTTGTTACAATCTCACACACACACATGTATTGCTTTTTGGAGTCCATCCCAAAATCTTTCCTTCATTTGCCTTTTTTTCCTTCTTTTCTTTTTCTTCTTCCTGGTTCAAAAACAACATATTGGAGTAGGGATTCGAAACTATGACCTTTTGGTCATAGACATATGCTTTAACTCGTCAGTTGAGTTATACTCAAGTTGACATTTGACTTAGTTACTTATTGAAGAATAAAAATAAAAATCTATCGGAAAAAAAACAAGAGTATTTGTAATGGGTAGCAAATTTTTTTGCTATATTTATAAATATAGCAACTAGTTTGAAATTTTGCAAATATAGCAAATCTTTTTTGAGACCAGATCGTCGTTTTTTGGGTTATTCCAATTTCGATCTCGATCGTTATTTTTAGATCAAGTATATCAGTGATATATCTAATATGAAGTATATCAATCATATAGGTATATCAGTGATATACCTAATATATGATGTATATCAATAATATACGTATATCACTAATATACATATATGAAGTATATCAATGGTATACTAAATCAAAGATATACTTTAGATGAAGTATATTAATGACATACTAAATCAAAGATATACCAACTTCGTAATGTAAGGTTGATGTAAATCTTATATATCAAGAAATTAAACAAAAACGGTTAACTTTCTTTTTTTACATATATCAAAAAAGTTAACAAAAACTAGTTTCTTTTTTTATTTTTTCCATTGATTCTTTGAAACAAATTTAGAAGTTAGATTAAAGAAAAACTATTATCCTTAAGAACAATAGGGATTGTTGAAAACTAATTAATAGAAAAAAGTTTATCCGCTATTGAATAGTAAATCAACGATATACTTAAGACTAAGTATATCGTTTATCAATAAAATAGTACGTCAATAATATACTCTATATCAAGTAAGTTCATGTATATATATCGGTGGTATATTAATGATATATCAGTAATATTATTGATATAATACTGAATATATTAATGATATACTTTTTATTACATATATCAAAAAAATAGTTTATTGGAGATATACTTTGTATCATATATATCAGTGGTATATTAATTGTATATCACTAATATACCTAATATAAAATCGAACACTTTAGAAAAAAATTGCCCAAGGATATTCTTTACTTTTCTGTATTTTAGTTTGAGCTGGGTGTTAATGCTTTTGCTATATTTGGAAAATATAAGAATAGTTGCTAAATTTGTAATTTTCTATTTATTTTTTGCCAAATTTTTAAGAGCCCCTAAAAATAATGGTATATTACTATCAGTTCTTTAATATTATTTGCTTGAAATTGTTTGAAATCATTAAGAAAGGGCTTGCTGATGTCGTTTATCACGAATAAGTACATCAGATATATAAAATTGCCAGAGTACCAATTTCATATTCTTAAATAACTGAAAACACATATTAACAAAATAACCTTCGAATATAATTTTTTAATGCAAAAACAATAAACCATAAAAACACTTTTTTTTTATTAGATAGCAATGACATTTATCTTAACAATTAATTTGATATTGAAAAATAATAAAGCATTAAAAATTTCATATTCAGTAAAAAAATCATGTAAAAAGTAAAAACTCATTAAAATATAATATAATTTTTTTTGTTATGTTATTTAATAATAATGAATTATATTTTAACAATTCAATTAATTTTAATAAATAATAAATATTCAAAATCTAATGGTTGATAAATTAGATAAAAGCTTGCAATATTTTATTAAAAAATTACATCAATTAAAAGAACATTTGTATAACTGTTTGTTAGAAGAAAGGTAAAGTTCCATTATTTTTAATTTGTTTTAAATTATTATTTTTCGAATAAGATAGGGATTATTTTGATGTAGAAAAATTAGAAGGGAATTAATTAAGATTTGTTTTACTTAATTAAAAAAGATATTATTTTTAGGAAAAAGGAAAATTAATTAAGATTATGGCATTTTCGAAATTAATTCAAATTGGGCTTGGATTAGTGTTTAGGGTAGGGTATGCATGTTATGAAACTCTAGCCACCAAACCCATTTCCCTTTTGCAAAAAGAAAAGTTCCTCCTACTTTCGTTCTCCTTGTTCACTCCAAACCCTTACTCCTCCATCTTCATCCCTCACGTGCACCCCCACTGACGACATAGGCAGCCAGCAGCAGGCCACAGCGGTAGGCAGATAGCAACAACAACAAGCAGCAGAAGCCAAAGGGCTTGTTCCTCTCTCCCTCTCAATTTTTCTCTCTCTCTTCTCTCCATTCAAATGGCTTCTCCATAGTCAGCTTCCTCATCACCTCCTCACATCAACTACTAAATGGTAAGGTAGTGGGATTTGTTTGCCTCATGTTTTCTTGGGTTTCTCTTTGTTTAACCACATTTTCTTCCTCTTTTCAGTGACTACAGAGGTGTTTTTGGTAAAGAAAAGGATTGGGAAGGATCAGGAGGACGAGATCTATGCATTCGCAGAAGCGGAACACTGATTGGAGAAATGGTGAAGCGCTACGCATTGTAGAGAGCCCTCTGCAACGGTGGTGTATGTATTACATGCACCAACTTCAAGCTGCACTTGCCGACGAGTGGGAGCTCTGTTCAGCCTGATTCCGATAGTGTTGAACTCCTAGGGTTGAGTAGAATCCAAATTCAATACCTGTGCACCAATTTGTGGCAGCGCATGGGCTGCAACATGGCAATGAGTGGACAACACATTTCCAGTAGTAGTTATTGATAGCACACGAAAGTGTGCTATCCTTAGGTTTAGTTTTAGCTAGTTTTGTGTGATAATTTCGGTGCTTTCACATGTTTTTACGTTAATTTGTAGGTACCAAGCTTAATTTGATGAAATTATGAATTCGGGGTTGTTCGGGTCGAGAAACGAGCCTAAGAAGACAAATTTTGGCTAAGGAAAGAAGAAAGGAGGCAAAAAATACAAAGGACCCGAGGAGGAAGCGTCGTGACACTATGCCCAAGTGTTGAGATGCTAGAATTTATGGATTTCTGGAGTTTGGATCAACAACGTCGAGACGCTGTTCAATGGCGTCTCAACGCCGCAGAACAGCACGCATAGACGCACGCAAGCGCGCGCAGGCGAGCACCAATCACATCGTCCATGCAAGCGGTCCTTGCCAACCTAATGTCAGCATCGCCCAACGCCGCTCAATGCCCTGCTCGACGCCCCCCCATGCCGCGTGTCTCCAGCCAGCCACACGCGTGCCCCTCAATGCCGCACGCCCACACGCGCAAGCCCATGTGCGCGCGCCATTTTGCTGCACAACCCAGGGCAGCGTCTTGACGTTGTCCCTTTGTGATGCCCTAAGCGATGCCTGGGCCGCACATCCATTGACCAAACAAGACCAGCGTCGAAACGCTGACTTATGGCGTCTCGACGCTGCGGACTGTGATTTCTTTTGAACATGATTTTTCATTTTGAAAACGAGAGCCCATTTGGAGAATCGAGAGCACGACTTGGAGCACGATGTTTCAAAAGGAGATGAGGCTCCCCATGGACTCCTTAGAGCGATCCAAGGCTTGGGATTGTGAGTTTTACGTTGGGAACGAGTTTGGTACGCGTCTTTGAGAGTTTTCTTACCCTTTTTTGATACTTGTTTCGTTTTGTGTTTTTTTTTTTTTTTTGGATTTCTATTTTAATTGTGAATTTAAGTGGCGAAATTTGGCCTTGACTCGTTGTAATGCATTGTGACTCCGTTTATCGCTTTATTAATTTATGGACTTTTTCTTATCCCCTGTGATTATTCATGTAATTGTGTGTTTAATGCTGTTTAATCTTCTGATCAAGGATTAAGTTGATGCATGATTTAAGTCTAAGTTCGAAAGAGTAGGGCCTAGATTAGAACTCGATTGCATGACTGTAGTAGGCTAACGGAAACCGAGAGTAGCGGAAGTCTATTTTAGAGAAGCATATATTATTATCTCTGTGGGTCTGTTATGAACAGTGATGACAATCAGGTTTGCCCTAAGCTCGAGAGAGGATGAGATCACAATGGGTCTAGTAAGGGGTGGTAATCGGTGGGTAGATCGTAATGCCTTGCTAGGTATGTGGGTAATAGACCGAGACGTTGAGTCTGCATGTTTAGTAAGAGAGAAGCATGTGTTATTATCTTTTGTGGGTCTGTTGTGAACCGTGATGACAAGCTGGTTTACCCTGAGCTCGAGAGAGGATGGGATCACAATGGGTCTACTAAGGGGTGGTAATCGGTGGGTAGTTTGTAATTCCTTGCTATATGTGTGGGTAATAGACTGAGACGTTGAGTCTGCATGTTTAGTAAGAGAGAAGCATGTGTTATTATCTCTTGTGGGTCTGTTGTGAACTGTGAAGACTAGTGGGTTTTCCCTGAGCTCGAGAGAGGATGGGATCACAATGGGTCTACTAAGGGGTGGTAATCGGTGGGTAGTTCGTAGTGCCTTGCTAAGTGTGTGGGCAATAGACCGAGAGGTTGAGTCTGCATGTTTAGTAAGAGACTAGCTGAGCTTGAGAGAGGAGCTGAACGTTAGTTGAACCCAGCTTATAGTTGCATGGTGATAGGGAAGTCCGTTTTTAGTAAAGTTTGAGTCATAAAGCATAACAACTAGAATCAAGGCACGTTCTCCTTGTGTGTCCTCCACCTATCTAGGAGTAGGAGTAGTGTAACTTAGATTTTCTTTTCAATAACCGATTCCCTAGATAAAATGAGGTGTAATTATCCGTGGTAATCAATCAAGCTAGAAACCCAATCTCGAGGACGACACTC
>JAOANK020848744.1:0-10288 GCA_026257165.2 Telfairia occidentalis | reverse complement strand
AAATGGTCCTAAAGTGTGATTGACAACTTACAACAAACTACGAAAAAGAAAAGTGAACTTAAGAACTCGTGACCCACGCCCTCGATCGCGTCGAAGTGTCGAAAATGGTCCTAAAGTGTGATTGAGAACTTACAACGAACTACGAAAAAGCAAATTGAACTTAAGAACTCGTGACCCACCCCCTCGATTGCACTGAAGTGTCGAAAATAGTCCTAAAGTGAAATTAAGAACTTAAAACAAACTACGAAAAAGGAAAGTGAACTTAAGAACTCGTGACACACCCCATCAATCACGCCAAAGTGTCTAAAATAATCCTAGGGTGTGATTGAGAACTTACAATGAACTACGAAAAAGAAAAGTGAACTTAAAAACTCGTGACCCACCCCCTCGATCGCGCCGAAGTCTCGAAAATGGTCCTAAAGTGTGATTGAGAACTTAAAACAAACTAGGAAAAAGCAAAGTGAACTTAAAAACTCATGACACAACCCTCGATCGTGCCGAAGTGTCTAAAATGGTCCTAAAGTGTGATTGACAACTTAAAACAAACTAAGACAAAGCAAACTGGACTTAAGAACTCGTGACCCACCCACCTATCGCTTCGAAATGTCAGAAATTGTCCTAAAGTGTGATTGAGAACTCAAAACAAATTACGAAAAAGAAAGTGAACTTAAGAAGTTGTGACACATCACCTCGATCGCGCTGAAGTGTCGAAACTAGTCCTAAAGTGGGATTGAGAACTTAAAACAAACTACGAAAAAGCAAAGTGAACTTAAGAACTCGTGACCCACCCCCTTGATCGCACCGAAGTTTTGAAAATGGACCTAAAGTGTGATTGAGAACTTAAAACAAACTACGAAAAAGCAAAGTGAACTTAAGAACTCGTGACCCACCCCCTCGATCCCTCCGAAGTGCTGAAAATGCTCCTAAAGTGTGATTGAGAACTTACAACAAACTACGACAAAGCAAAGTGAACTTAAGAACTCGTGACACACCACCTTGATAGCGCCGAAGTGTCTAAAATGGTCCTAAAGTGTGATTGACAACTTACAACAAACTACGAAAAAGAAAAGTGAACTTAAGAACTTGTGACCCACGCCCTCGATCGAGTCGAAGTGTCAAAAATGGTCCTAAAGTGTGATTAAGAACTTACAACAAAGTACGAAAAAGCAAATTGAACTTAAGAACTCGTGACCCACCCCCTCGATTGCGCCGAAGTGTCGAAAATAGTCCTAAAGTGAAATTGAACTTAAGAACTTGTGACCCACCCCCTCGATTGTGCCGAAGTGTCGAAAATAGTCCTAAAGTGAAATTAAAAACTTAAAACAAACTACGAAAAAGGAAAGTGAACTTAAGAACTCGTGACGCACCCCCTCAATCACGCCGAAGTGTCTAAAATAATCCTAGGGTGTGATTAAGAACTTACAATGAACTACGAAAAAGAAAAGTGAACTTAAAAACTCGTGACCCAACGCCTCGATTGCACCGAAGTCTCGAAAATGGTCCTAAAGTGAGATTGAGAACTTAAAACAAACTATGAAGAAGCAAAGTGAACTTAAGAACTCGTGACACACCCCCTTGATCGCATCGAATTGTCGAAAATGATCCTAAAGTGTGATTATGAATTTAAAACAAACTACAAAAAAGCAAAGTGAACTTAAGAACTAGTGACACACCCACTCGATCGCGTCGAAGTATAGAACATGGTCCTAAAGTGTGATTGAGAACTTAAAACAAACTACGAAAAAGTAAAGTGAACTTAAGAACTTGTGACCCACCCCCTCGATCGCGCCGAAGTGTCGAAAATAGTCCTAAAGTGTGATTGAGAACTTAAAACAAACTACGAAAAAGCAAAGTGAACTTAAGAACTCATGACCCAACCCATTGATCGCGCCGAAGTGTTGAAAATGGTTCAAAAGTGTGATTGAGAACTTAAAACAAACTACAAAAAAGTAAAGTGAACTTATGAACTCGTGACACACCCCCTCGATCGGGCCGAAGTGTCTAAAATGGTGCTAAAGTGTGATTGAGAACTTACAACAAACTACTAAAAAGAAAAGTGAACTTAAGGACTCGTGACCCACTCCCTCGATCTCGCCGAAGTCTCGAAAATGGTCCAAAAGTGTGATTGAGAACTTAAAACAAACTACAAAAAAGCAAAGTGGACTTAAGAACTCATGACCCACCCCCTCAATCGCGCCGAAGTGTCAAAAATTATTCTAAAGTGTGATTGAGAACCTAAAACAAACTATGAAAAAGCAAAGTGAACTTAAGAACTCGTGACACACCAACTCGATCGCTTCGAAGTGTCGAAAATGGCCCTAAAGTGTGATTGAGAACTTAAATAACACTACGAAAAAGAAAAGTTAACTTAAGAAATCGTGCCCACCCCCTCGATCGAGCCGAAGTGTCGAAAATGGTCCTAAAGTGTGATTGAGAACTTAAAACAAACTACGAAAAAGCAAAGTGGACTTAAGAAATCGTTACCCACCCCCGCGATCACGCCGGAGTGTCGAAAATGGTTCTAAAGTGTGATTGAGAACATAAAACAAACTACGAAAAGGCAAAGTGAACTTAAGACCTCGTGACCCACCGCCGCAATCGTGTCGAAGTGTCGAAAATGGTCCTAAAGTGTGATTGAGAACTTAAGACTAACTACGAAAAAGAAAAGTGAACTTAAGAACTCGTGACCCACCCCCGGGATCGTGTCGAAGTGTCGAAAATGCTCCTAAAGTATGATTGAAAAACTAAAACAAACTACGAAAAAGCAAAGTGAACTTAAGAACACGCAATACACCCACTCGATCGCTTCGAAGTGTCAAAAATGGTCCTAAAGTGTTATTTAGAACTTAAATAAAACTACGAAAAAGCAAAGTGAACTTAAGAACTCGTGGCCCACCACCTCCATCGCGCCGAAGTGTCAAAAATGGTCCTAAAGTGTAATTCAGAAATTAAAACAAACTACAAAAAAGCAAAGTGGAGTTAATAAATCGTGACCCACACTATCGATCGCGCCGAAGTGTCGAAAATTGTTCTAAAGTGTGATTGAGAACTTAAAACAAACTACGAAAAAGCAAAGTGAACTTAAGAACTGGTGACCAACTACCTCGATGGCGTCGAAGTGTCGAAAATTATTCTAAAAGTGTGATTGAGAACTTAAAACAAACTACAAAAAAGCAAAGTGAACTTAAGAACTCGCGACCCACCCCCCTCTATCGCGCCGAAGTGTCAAAAATTGTCCTAAAGTGTGATTGAGAACTTAAAACAAGCTACGAAATAGCAAAGTGAACTTAAGAGCTCGTGACCTACCCTCTCGATCGCGTCGAAGTGTCAAAAATGATCCTAAAAGTGTGATTGAGAACATAAAACAAACTCCGAAAAAGCAAAGTGAACTTAAGAACTTATGAGCCACGCCCTCGATCATGTCGAAATGTCGAAAATAGCCCTAAAGTGTGATTGAGAACTTAAAAAAAACTACGAAAAAGAAGAGTGATCTTAAGAACTCGTGACCTACCACCTCGATCGCGCAGAAGTGTTGAAAATGGTCCTAAAGTGTGATTGAGAACTTAAAACAAATTACGAAAAAGCAAACTGGACTTAAGAACTCGTGACCCATTCTCCTATCGCTTCGAAGTATCGAAAATTGTCCTTAAGTGTGATTGAAAACTCAAAACAAATTATGAAGAAGCAAAGTGAACTTAAGAAGTCGTGACACACCCGCTTATAGCGCTGAAGTGTCGAAAATGGTCCTCATGTGTGATTGAAAACTTAAAACAAACTACGAAAAAGTAAAGTGAACTAAAGAACTCGTGACCCACCCCCTCGATCGCGTCGAAGTGTTGAAAATGGTCCAAAAGTGTGATTGAGAACTTACAACAAAGTACAAAAAAGCAAAGTGAACTTAAGAACTCGTGACACACTAGTTTGATCGCGCGGAAGTGTCTAAAATGGTCCTAAAGTGTGATTTGGAACTTACAACAAACTACGAAAAAGCAAACTGAACTTAAGAACTCGTGACCCACCCTCTGGATCGGGTCGAAGTGTCAAAAATGGTCCTAAAGTGTGATTGAGAACGTAAAATAAACTATGAAAAAGCAAAGTGAACTTAAGAACTGCTGACCCACACCATCGATGGCGTCGAAGTGCCGAAAATTGTCCGAAAGTTTGATTGAGGACTTAAAACAAACTACATAAAAGCAAAGTGAACTTAAGAACTCGTGACCCACGCCCTCAATCACATCGAAGTTTTGAAAATGGTCCTAAAGTTTAATTGAGAACTTAAAACAAACTACGAAAAAGCAAAGTGAACTTAATAACTCGTGACCCAACACCCTCTATCGCGCCGAAGTGTCGAAAATGGTCCTAAAGTGTGATTGAGAACTTAAAACAAACTACGAAAAATTAAAGTGGACTTAAGATCTCGTGACCCAACCCCTCGATCGCGCCAAAGTGCCAAAAATCGTCCTAACGTGTGATTGAGAACTTGAAACAAACTACGAAAAAGCAACGTGAACTTAAGAACTCATGACCCACCCCCTCAATCGCATCGAAATTTTGAAAATGGTCCTAAAGTGTGATTGAGAACTTAAAACAAACCACAAAAAAGAAAAGTGAACTTAAGAACTCGTAACCCACCCCCTCGATCGTGCCGAAGTGTTGAAAATGGTCCTAAAGTGTGATTGAGAACTTAAAACAAACTACGAAAAAGCAAAGTGAACTAAGGAACTGGTGACATACTCCCTCGATCGATTCGAAGTGTCGTTAATGGTGCTAAATTGTGATTGAGAACTTAAAACAAAATACAAAAAAGCAAAGTGAATTTAAGAACTGGTCACCCAACCCACCTCGATCGCGCCGAAGTATCGAAAATAGTCCTAAAGTGTGATTGAGAACGTAAAACAAACTACGAAAAAGCAAAGTGAACTTAAGAACTACTGACCCACCCCATCAATCACGTCGAAGTTCCAAAAATTATTCTAAAGTGTGATTGAGAACATAAAACAAACTTCGAAAAAGCAAAGTGAACTTAAGAACTTAAGACCCACCCCCTCGATCGTGTCGAAAATTGTCCTAAAGTGTGATTGAGAACTCAAAACAAACTACGAAAAAGCAAAGTGAACTTAAGAACTCGTGACTCAGCCCCTCGATCGCGCCGAAGTATCAAAAATTGTCCTAAAGTGTGATAAAGAACTTAAAACAAACTACGAAAAAGCAAACTGGACTTAAGAACTTGTGACCCACCCCTCCATCGCTTTGAAGTGTCGGAAATTGTCCTAAAGTGCGATTGAGAACTCAAAACAAATTACAAAAAAGCGAAGTTAACTTAAGAAGTCGTGACACACCCCTTCGATAGCACCGAAGTGTCAAAAATATTCCTAGAGTGTGTTTGAGAAGTTAAAACAAACTACAAAAAACCAAAGTGAACTTAAGAACTCGTGACCCACCCCATTTATCGCGCTGAAGTATCGAAAATGGATCTAAAGTGTGATTGATAACTTAAAACAAACTATGAAAAAGCAAAGTGAACTTCAGAACTCGTGACCCACCCCCTCGATCGCGCCGAAGTGCTGAAAATGGTCCTAAAGTGTGATTGAGAACTTACAACAAACTACGAAAAAGCAAAGTGAACTTAAGAACTCGTGACACACCACCTTGATCGTGTCGAAGTGTCTAAAATGCTCCTAAAGTGTGATTGAGAACTTACAACAAACTATGAAAAAGCAAATTGAACTTAAGAACTCGTGACCCACCCCCTCGATTGCGCCGAAGTCTCGAAAATGGTCATATAGTGTGATTGAGATCTTTAAAAAAACTTCGAAAAAGAAAAGTGGACTTAAGAACTCGTGAAACACATCCTCAACAACGCCGAAGTGTCTAAAATGGTCCTAAAGTGTGATTGATAACTTACAACAAACTACAAAAATGAAAACTGAAATTAAGAACTCGTGACCCACCCCCTCGATTGCACCGAAGTCACGAAAATGGTCCTAAAATGTGATTGAGAACTTAAAACAAACTACGCAAAAGCAAAGTGAACTAAAGAATTAGTGACATACTCCCTCGATCGATCCGAAGTGTCAAAAATGGTTCTAAAGTTTGATTGAGAACTTAAAACAAACTACAAAAAAGCAAAGAGGACTTAAGAACTCATGACCCACCCCCTCGATCGCGTCGAAGTGTCGAAAATGGTCGTAAAGTGTGATTGAGAACTTAAAACAAACTACAAAAAAGCAAAGCGAACTTAAGAACTCGTGACACACCCACTCGATCGCTTCGAAGTGTCAAAAATGGTCCTAAAGTGTGATTGAGAACTTAAATAACACTAAGAAAAAGCAAAGTTAACTTAAGAACTCGTGACCCACCACCTCAATCGAGCCTAAGTGTCGAAAATGGTCCTAAAGTTTGATTGAGAACTTAAAACAAACTACGAAAAAGCAAAGTGAACTTAATAACTTGTGACCTACCTCTGCGATCTTGTCGAAGTGTCAAAAATGCTCCAAAAGTGTGATTGAAAACCTAAAACAAACTACGAAAAAGCAAAGTGAACTTAAGAACACGTGACACACCCACTCGATCGCTTCGAAGCGTCGAAAATGTTCCTAAAGTGTGATTGAGAACTTAAATCAAACTACGAAAAAGCAAAGTGAACTTAAGAACTCGTGACCCACCACCTCGATCGCGCCGAAGTGTCAAACATGGTCATAAAGTGTGATTGAGAACTTAAAACAAACCACGAAAAAGAAAAGTGAACTTAAAAACTCGTGACCCACCCCATCGATCGTGCCGACGTGTCGAAAATGGTCCAAAAGTGTGATTGAGAACTTAAAACAAACTATGAAAAAGCAATGTGGACTTAAGGAGTCGTGACCCAACCCGTCGATCGAGCCAAAGTGCTAAACATCGTCCTAAAGTGTAATTGAGAACTTAAAACAAACTACAAAGAAGTAAAATGGAATTAAGAACTCGTGACCCACCCCCGCGATCTTCTCGAAGTGTCGAAAATGCTCCAAAAGTGTGATTGAAAACCCAAAAGAAACTACGAAAAAGCAAAGTGAACTTAAGAACACGTGACACACCCACTTGATCGCTTCGAAGCGTCGAAAATGATCCTAAAGTGTGATTGAGAACTTAAAACAAACTACGACAAACAAAGTGAACTTAAGACCTCGTGACCCACCCCTGCGATCGCACCAAAGTGTCGAAAATGGTCCTAAAGTGTGATTGAGAACTTAAAACAAACTACGAAAAAGCAAAGTGGACTTAAGAACTCGTGACCCAACCCGTCGATCGGGCCGAAGAGCTCAAAATCGTCCTAAAGTGCGATTGAGAACTTAAATAAAACTACAAAAAAGCAAAGTGGACTTAAGAACTCGTGACCCACCCCCAAGATCTTGTCGAAGTGTCGAAAATGCTCCAAAAGTGTGATTCAAAACCCAAAACAAACTACGAAAAAGCAAATTGAACTTAAGAACACGTGACACACCCACTCGATCGCTTCGAAGCGTCGAAAATAGTCCTAAAGTGTGATTGAGAACTTAAAACAAACTACGACAAACAAAGTGAACTTAAGACCTCGTGACCCACCCCCACGATCGTGCCAAAGTGTTGAAAATGGTCCTAAACTGTGATTGAGAACTTAAAACAAACTACGAAAAGCAAAGTGAACTTAAGAACTCGTGACCCACCCCCGCAATCTTGTCAAAGTGTCGAAATTGCTCCAAAAGTGTGATTGAAAACCTAAAATAAACTACGAAAAAGCAAAGTGAACTTAAGAACTCGTGACCCACCACCTCGATCGCGCCGAAGTGTCAAAAATGATCATAAAGTGTGAATGAGAACTTAAAACAAACCACAAAAAAGAAAAGTGAACTTAAAAAATCGTGACCCACCCCCTCGATCGCGCCGAAGTGTCGAAAATGGTCCTAAAGTGTGATTGAGAACTTAAAACAAACTACGAAAAGCAAAGTGGACTTAAGAACTCGTGACCCAACCCGTCGATCGTGCCGAACTGCTAAAAATCGTCCTAAAGTGCGATTGAGAACTTAAAACAAACTACAAAAAAGCAAAGTGGACTTAAGAACTATTTACCCACACCCTCGATCGCTCCAAAGTGTCGAAAATGGTCCTAAAGTGTGTTGAGAACTTAAAACAAATTATGAAAAAGCAAAGTGGACTTAAGAACTCGTGACCCACTACCTCGATCGCGCCGAAGTGTCGAAAATGGTCCTAAAGTGTGATTGAGAAATAAAAACAAACTACGAAAAAGCATAGTGAACTAGAGAACTCATGACCCACCCCCCTCTATCGCGCCGAAGTGTCGAAAATTGTCCTCAAGTGTGATTGAGAATGTAAAACAAACTACGAAATACAAAGTGAACTTAAGAGCTCGTGACCCACCCTTTCGATCGAGTCGAAGTGTCGAAAATGGTCCTAAAGTGGGATTGGGAACATAAAAAAAAACTCCAAAAAAGCAAAGTGAACTTAAGAACTCGTGACCCACCCCCTCAATCTTGTCGAAATGTCGAAAATGGTCCTAAACTGTGATTGAAAACTCAAAACAAATTTCGAAAACGCAAAGTGAACTTAAGAAGTCGTGAAACACCCCCTCGATTGCGCCGAAGTGTCGAAAATGGTCCTAAAGTGTGATAGAGAACTTAAAACAAACTACAAAAAAGTAAAGTGAACTTAAGAACTCGTGACCCACCCCTCGATCGCACCGAAGTGTCGAAAATGGACCTAAAGTGTGATTGAGAACTTAAAACAAACTACGAAAAAGCAAAGTGAAGTTAAGAACATGTGACCAACCCGCTCGATCGCACCGAAGTGCTGAAAATGACCCTAAAGTGTGATTGAGAACTTACAACAAACTACAATAAAGCAAAGTGAACTTAAGAACTCGTGACACACTAGCTCGATAGCGCCGAAGTGTCTAAAATGGTCCAAAAGTGTGATTTAGAACTTACAACAAACTACGATAAAGCAAAGTGAACTTAAGAACTCGTGACCCACCCCCTCGATCGGGCCAAAGTGTCAAAAATGGTCCTAAAGTGTGATTGAGAACTTAAAACAAAATATGAAATAGCAAAGTGAACTTAAGAACTCGTGACCCATGCTCTCGATCACGTCAAAGTGTCGAAAATGGTCCTAAAGTTTAATTGAGAACGTAAAACAAACTACGAAAAAGCAAAGTGAACTTAAGAACTCGTGACCCGACCCCTCATTCACGCCGAAGAATAAAAAATGGTCTTAAAGTATGATTGAAAACTTAAACCAAACTACGAAAAAGCAAAGTGAACTTAAGAACTCGTGACCCACCCCCTCGATCTTGTCGAAGTGTCAAAAATGGTCCTCAAGTGTGATTGAGAACTTAAAACAAACTATGAAAAAGAAAAGTGAACTTAAGAACTTGTGACCCAACACCCTCGATCGCGTCGAAGTGTCGAAAATGGTCTTAAAGTGTGATTGAGAACTTAAAACAAACCACGAAAAAGAAAAGTGAACTTAAGAACTTGTGACCCACCCCCTCAATCGCGCTGAAGTGTCGAAGATGGTCCTAAAGTGTTATTGGGAACTTAAACAAACTACGAAAAAGCAAAGTGGACTTAAGAACCCATAACCCACCCCCTCGATAGGGCCGAAGTGCTAAAAATCGTCCTATAGTGCGATTGAGAACTTAAAACAAACTACGAAAAAGAAAAGTGAACTTAAGAACTTGTGACCCACGCCCTAGATCGAGTCGAAGTGTCGAAAATGGTCCTAAAGTGTGATTAAGAACTTACAACAAACTACGAAAAAGCAAATTGAACTTAAGAACTCGTGACCCACCCCCTCGATTGCGCCGAAGTGTCGAAAATAGTCCTAAAGTGAAATTAAGAACTTAAAACAATCTACGAAAAAGGAAAGTGAACTTAAGAACTCGTGACCCACCCCTGCGAACGTGTAAAAGTGTTGAAAATGATCCTAAAGTGTGATTGAAAACCTACAACAAACTACAAAAAAGCAAAGTGAACTTAAGAACTCGTGACACACCCACTCGATGGCTTTGAAGTGTCGAAAATGGTCCTAAAGTGTGATTGAGAACTTAAAACAAACTACGAAAAGGTAAAGTGAACTTAAGAACTCGTGACCCACCCCCTCGATCGCACCAAAGTCTCGAAAATTGTGCTAAAGTGTGATTGAGAACTTAAAACAAACTACAAAAAAGCAAAGTGGACTTAAGAACTCGTGACCCACTTCCTCGATCGCGCCAAAGTGTCAAAAATTGTCCTCTAAAGTGTGATGAAAAACTTAA
>JAOANK020848733.1:0-10289 GCA_026257165.2 Telfairia occidentalis | reverse complement strand
TTTTTTTTTTTTATAGGTGAGGTGCAAAAACAGAAGGCTTTGCAACACAGTAGGGACAAAAGTGGTGTTGACAGATCAAAATAATGACAACGTAACAGATCTTGTTCTTAGTAAAAGGGCTTTCTTTACCATGGCTCTTAATGGCAAAGGTGGAGACTTGTTGAACCTTGGAGTTATTGATGTTGAATACAAGAGGTGAACTTTACAATATATAAAGTTAGCTATATATCTAACATTATTAAACATACAAGTAATTAGCCAAAATAAACCTACGAAAAAGAATATGAAATGAAATAGAATAATAATTATCCCTTTTTGCAGGGTGCCTTGTGAATATCCAAATAGAAATTTGTTTGTGAGAGTAGAAGAATCAAGTTACAATCCATTCAACTTGGCAATCAAATTTGTATACCAAGGTGGGCAAACAGATATAGCAGCAGTGGATATAGCTCAAGTGGGTACCTCAGATTGGAGCCATATGAAGAGAAGTTATGGAGCTGTTTGGGACACAGACAATGTTCCTGAAGGGGCATTGCAATTGAGAATGGTGGTAACTTCAGGATATGATGGAAAGTGGGTTTGGGCAAAGTCAGTGCTTCCTGCTAATTGGAGACCTGGTGTGATGTATGACAGTGGAGTTCAAATCAATGATATTGCCAAAGAGAGTTGCCCTCCATGGCAGTGTGGTGATGCCCAATGGAAATGAAGAAGATTTCATATAAGTTGTGGTTTTCGTTTCTTGTTTCATGTCCAATGAAAAGCTCTTATGATCATGAGGATGAGAGGGAGAAAAAAAAAATACTCATCTATGTATGTATAAAGAATTCTGTAGAATTCTATGGTTAAATAAAATGATGAAATGTTTTAAATATAGAACTTACATGTTTGGTCTCTTGATTATCCTCGACCCTTTTTCACCAAATAAGCATTGATGGTCATTTGACATGATTTTAAATTCAAATATGTAGTAAAATTTAATTTTATAACAAAAATAAATTTCAAGAGTACTTAATATATGTGAATTTGGTCTCTATAGTTTGAAAAGTTTCAATTTAGTCGTCACGAGAATATAGTTTGGCTTTAATTTGATGTTAATAGTTCTAAGAGTTTGAATTTTGGTTCTTATAGTTTGGGATTCGATTTGATTCTTATGTTGAGTTAAATCTTAATAGTCATTTGTGTTGTAACGCTACTTGAAAAAACAAACTCATCTATTCTTTTTTTTATCATGCTCGAAACCCTAATATAGTAAACTAATATAAGTAACTTGAATAAAAAAAAGTTAAGTGGAAAAAAATTAAATATTGATTAAGACGTGGATTAAATTTAAATGTACTGATACATACAAAATAGGTAAAAGTAATATCCTTCACAATATACTTAAATAAATTATTTTAACTTTCGCGAATCTCAATAATGAATTTTTTTAGTTCAAATTAGTAGATTTGGGAGGTTATTAATATCTTGATTAATTAAATTATTCTTGAAAAATATTTATACATTACTTTTTAGATAAGATATATATATTTTTATAATTTATCAAATACCCAACATCATTCAAAAGTATTTACTAATAATTACATTATACTCATTAACATGTTTTTTATATAGTTGCTATGCTATAGGAGTCAATCATAGACATTTTTATTAATCATATATGTCAAATAGTTCGTGTTTTTCAGTTCAATAATTTGTTGTCAATCTGAGCATAGTTCAACTGATGGAGACATATCTCTTTAATCAAAAAGTTAGAAATTCGAATTTTCGCCCTCACATGTTGTTGAATTAAAAAAGAAAAAAAATCAATAATTTGTTTTAAATTAAAACTAAATTTGCTTGAATTAAATTCATATATAATATTTAATTGGATTAAATGGTATGCTAACTAAATTTGATTATATTGGTAGATATATTAATTAATTTTAAAAATTAGTATAATTCAAATTTGTGCCCAAATATAAAATTAATTAAACTTAGAATGTAATATTATATTCTATTGTAAGGACGTTGTTGGAAGCATACGTTATAATAACATTTATATTAATAAATTTGCAAAAAGAAAAAAAAATCAAAACAAAAACAAAAATAATCATCCTAATATGCCCTCACAATTTTTTTAACAAAGCAATCTCAATTAACCAGAGCATCTAAATGATCATAACAATTAGAAATATGATTATTTGTAATTTTCACTTATTTACTTTCTAAGGAACAAGTGTGACTAATAATAATGTTTTTATTTTTCCTTTTTATATTTAATAAAAAATTTCATATATAAAGTACAATGTTGAATTCTTAATTTTCTATTTCTCATTTTCAATTTTACGTAGCATTGAGATATTACTGCTTTTATAATTTTTTAGCTCATAAGTTACATATAAAATATTAAAAACCTAAAAAAACCCAAAAAAAAAAAAACTTTTAAATATTTTATTTGAAAAAATTATTTTCAGGGGAAACTTTTGAATACCAAGTGAAATTTGTATCTTTTTCAGAAAAAATAAACAAAGACAAAAGAGAGTACGGAAAAGACAAACATACTTATCCAATGGGTTCCTTTTTTTTTTATCTCTCTCTCTCTTTCGAAGAAAATAAAAAACTTAAATAAAAAAGGGAAAATTAAAATGAACAAATAAAAAATTGAAAACCACGTCTTTAATTTTTTTCGAGCATATCAAACCATCCTTCAAGCTAACTATGGTGAAGGGAAATTTATACTTCAAGGACCAATTGAAAATTAATTATAGCTCAAGGAAAAAATTTCAACGTCTTTGTAGTTTAAAGATACAATTAAGATATGACAATAGATGGCAACTCATATTTTTGTCAATTCTAGGTCAAGGAGTTATCTTAAAAGAATAACAAAATCAAAAGGTATTAATATCTTAATTTAAAAAAAAATATATTAAAGGCATATATAATTAAAATTCATATATATTTTATGTCAAGATTGTGAAACTTAATCATCAAATAGATGTAATTCAAGCTCATGTTGATGCTCGAAAGGAACCAAATAATAGATTTTTGTGAAGGTTGCTTTAGGCATGCATAGCACATTAGAGGTTTCTCTAAAGAAAATAGTGATTTAACGACAAATTTTTACCAATACAACTAAAAGCGTAAATTCGTCGCTAATAGAAAATTTTTTACGACGCAAAGTTGAAATTTATCACAGATCAAAGATTTGCACCACAGCATTGACATATAGCTAGAAAGTTTGTGTTGCAACGCTAAAAGTTTTTTTGGTTTAAATCCTATTTTGATTCTTAAACTTTCAAGTTTGTTTTATTTTGGTCCTAAACTTTCAAAATGTCTATTTTGGTTCTTGAACTTTCAATTCTATTTTAGTTCTTAAACTTTCAAAATGTTCATTTTAGTCCCTGAGCTTTCAAAAAGTAACAATTTTTGTGTCTATCTTTATTTTATTTTTAACAAACTAATGATATAGCTTCAAATATATGAATAAGTATGTTAATTTGAATATGTATTTAAGTCACATAAGTTGAAGATAACCATCAAACAAATAAATATTAGATGATAAAAATTATATACTAATGACCAAAATGGAACAAATCTGAAAGTTCAGGAATCAAAATTGATATTTTGAAAGTTCAGAAACTATAGTAGAACAAACTTAAAAGTTTAGGGACTAAAATAAGATTTAAACGAAGATTTGAAAAAAAAAATTAATCCTTCATATAGAACTCGAGCAAACTGTCAAGCAGCTTATTTTTGCAACAATGTTAAGTGTGTTAAATCACCACTCTACCCAAAAGCTTAAGCTGATTGGTGAAGGAAAATTTAATCATATGACAAAGCCCAACAAGTGATTATCAATATTAAATGGGGAATGAAAATGACAATGCAGGGGTTCGAACACAGGACCTCCCGCTCTGATACCATGTTAAATTACCACTCTACCCAAAAACTTAAGCTGATAGGTGAAGGCAAATTTAATCATATGAAAACTTTAACAAAGTGCAATAGAAACTCTCTTCACTAGAGGATCATTTGGTGACCAAATTTTAGCCTACACAAGGGATGATCATGAACAAACAAGCTATTGGAAATTTGTATGGCTTTAGGACTTAAAGAAAAAATCAAAGTAAAAACTCTAATTTTTTAAGACATTCTTTCGCTAGTATACATATACTCTATTTGTTCTTCTCTCTAAAATTTTTTATCATTAGAGTAAATTCAAGAAAACTTAAATAAAACAACACATAATTCAATTAGTGGTGAACCTATTTAAATATATCTCACCTAATTTTTCTTACTTATATTTTACTTCTTTCTCTTTTATAATTATCATTCTCACTCCATTAGAAGCAAAACTTATGATATCACCCCACCTTCAAGTTCCACTAAAAAATACAACGATATGTTTAGTTGGTGATCTAAAAATAAGAGTTTGACAAAGAACAATATTTTACTACACACTACCATTAAAAATTTGACCACTATTTATTTTTTTTTTGAAAAAAAAATCTCGTTTTCTATATTGCTCTCTCTTAATTGTAAAAAAAGAAAAAGAAAAAAAAAAAGAAAACATAGCAATGGTGTAACCAAGTATTTTCCATTTGAAAATAAGAGATTTAATGAAAATAACAAATTAAGAATCTAGAAACGTAAATATTAAATCAACAATGAATTCAAGAGCTTTTTTTTAGTTCAACAACATGTGGGGGTGAGGATTCGAACCTTTGACCATTTGGTCTAGGAGCTACGCTTTAACCAGTTCAGTTATGTTCAGGTTGACAATAAACTTAAAAACCTAAGTTGTAGAGTTATAATAAATTTAATTTTATATCAATAGTTTAATACTTCCTCTCACTTGTGGGCTGAAAATTTACACAAAGCTTAAAAGTGGCTATTAATATAAAATTTAGGGAACAAAAAAGTATTACAAGAGTTGGAACACAAGATCTCCTACTCTAATATCATATTGAAACAAAGAAGTTTCAATAGAAGTAAGTCTCAAAAAGCATAAAAGGAACACTTTGGTATCATGTTAAATCACCAATAAATTCAAAATTTTAAGCTAACATGGTTAGTTTAATCTTAAATATCAACCTCCAATCGTAAATATTGTTTTCAAAATTTTCACTTTCTTTTAAGTCCTACAATTCAAATACTGTTTTTAAAAAATAAACTTCCCAACCAGAAATTTACTAAATTCATGTGGTTAAATGAATCTAAATATATGATATAAAAAATATTGTAGCTAATCAGAACATAGTTCAATAGATAAATGCATGTTTTGATGCTTCACTCCTACCAATGTTGAACTAAAAAAAAAAAAAAAATTGATTGTAATTCACCCCTCCTTGGAGGAAAAAAAAACACCACAAATGGATCATCATTATTCCCCCACAATGGCGCTCGTAATTTCTTAATCGTTGTGAATGAGTCCACTCACTCAAAAGGACAAAATTATAAATTTCGTCCAATAAAATAAACCCATCCAAGAACGCCACGCACAGCTGTTAGTGCGCAGGCCAAAAACCAAAAAGGGTCGGTGCTGCACTGCCGCCAGCCACCCATAGCCTCCACTCAATACTCAAAACTTAACTCTCAAACCTCCTCCCCTTCTCTCTTTCTTTCTCTTACCGCGTTTTAAGTCTTCCTTTTTTTTCTGTCTCGTCTCAAGTTTCAACTAACAACCAATTCCAACTCAATCCCACAATTCTCTCTCCCATCCATTTCTTTCAAACCTCCCTTTGCCTTTGGGTCCACTCTCTCCTCCCAATTCTTCTTTTGGAATACGAATATAAGCATCACATCAATGAGGAGAGAAAAATATGTTAATTTACTTATTAAACTCAATATTCAAATTTCAAAAATCAATTAAACATCTTTAATTTATTAGACATAAAATTAAAAGTTTAAAGACCTATTAAACAAGTCTAAAGTTTGGACGAGTGGAAAACAATATTTTTATCAAAAGTCCTTTGGATAAATGGGCCTGCACACCCTTTTGATATCAAAATGGGGGACGCATTAAGTCCTCTTTTTGACATGAGTTCCATACGACTATCTACCTAAACTCAATCTATGCATCAAAAATAAATCTAATGCAAATTTAAACGAATAATATTATACCTTTGTGGTAATAAATATAATATTCTAATATCTTAATATCTTCCATTTCCTTCTTTTGCAAAATGCCCACCTGTTTTCCACCATCGCCCGCGTTGAACACCTATATAAGGCTCCTCATTCCCCTGCTTCTTTCTCACTCCAAATCCTCAAAACAAAAACAAAAATGGCTTTCTTTCTCTCCTTTCTCTTCCTCTCTCTCATTTCCTCCGCCGCTGCCTGCGATCGCTGTGTTCATCAGGCCAAAGCCGCCTTCTACCAGGACGAGGCCGCCGGTTCATGTACGATTTCAATCCCCTGTTTTTTCCCCCTTTAGATTCTTCGATTCAGATTCCTAGAGGCTAATCTGAGCCAGACCCAGATGAAATATCCACATTTAACGAATTGGGTATGTCTTGTTTCTCACAGACAGAGGCGCCTGTGGCTATGGCGACCTGACATTGGAGCTCTCCAATGGATACTTCTCCGCCATCATGCCTCCCCTTTACAAGTACGGCGCCGGCTGCGGCGCCTGCTTTCAAGTATGCTTCTAAAAACAAAAACATTCCCTTTCACTTTTCCTCTTTTTTTCTTTGCCCCCAATTTGATTTCTTGTGTTTATGATCCGACGGTGGTGGTGCTCTGTTTCTGCAGGTTAGGTGCAAGAACCAGAAAATTTGCAACAAAGAAGGGACCAGAGTGGTCGTGACGGATCGAAATGACAATACGTATACAGGGATTGTTCTTAGCCAAAAGGGTTTTGTTGACATGGCTGTGGGTGGCATGGATGGATTGCTTCTCAGTTATGGAGTCGTGGACGTGGAATTTAAAAGGTGCTTCCTTGGTTTTCATTTCAATTATGATTTTCTGTTACACCTACCATTTGATTGATTGATTAATTTAATCACCCACTTCGATGTTGACTCTCAATACTTTAAAACTATTCATATATAGGATTAAATTTGTCGAAACTTATCCATTTAACTACTTACTAGGATTTGTTCAAATTTTCAATCCACCGGCGAAAAAAATCGTTAAAGTATTGATATAAAAAGTTAAATTTGTCATATATATTTTTTTTTTTTGGGTTAAACTATGTATATGTTAGCCATTTGTAGTAATTTTGAGTTTAGAAATGATTTAACATTAATGAGACTGATTTTCAATTATCCATTTATGACTTTTTAAGTGGGGGTTTTGTGTTGTTATCATGTAGGATTCCTTGTGAATACACGAACAAAAATTTGTTGGTGAGAGTGGAAGAATGGAGTCAATATCCTTACTACTTAGCCATCAAGCTCCTTTACCAAGGTGGACAAACAGAAATAGTTGCCGTCGACATAGCTCAGGTTATTATATTATATAGTTTTATTGTTAAGAATACGACCAAAATCTTACATCGACAACAAATTATGAGTACATAACCGAGAATACCATATATGGAGGACCCGTTGTCCCTAACACTTATGACCCAATCAATAACTTTGAATGTTGATTTTTGAGATTTGATCAACGAACTAACGAATTAAAAATGTATTATAATGACCAGGTTGGTTCTTCGAATTGGGATTACATGAATAGAAACTATGGAGCTGTTTGGGAGACTAAGAAACCACTGTCGAAAGGACCATTTCAATTGCGATTTGTAGTGACTTCTGGATATGATGGAAAATATAGTTGGGCAAAATATGTACTTCCAGCTGATTGGAGAACTGGTTTGATTTATGACAGTGGACTTCAAATCAACGACATTGCCAAAGAGGGCTGTCCTGCAGAGCAATGTGGCGATGGCCAGTGGAAGAAACGATAAAATATTTTAATGGGGTCATTCAAGTACACCTTTTTTACACAATAAGTTAATGGTATTTCTTATCTAATGCCATCTAGCTTAAGACAAAAAAATAATAATAATAAAGGATCATCAATGGACTTTGTAATATTATTGTCATTTAAGTAAAATTAATAAAAAGTGTGTGTAAATTATTGTGTTAATGATATGATTTTAGTTGCCATGGATTACAATTGGTTGGTTTTTTTTTTTTTTTTTTGTTAAATTATAAATTTGGTTCCTATGATTTGAGCAATGTTTGAAGGGCAGTCTCTATGATTTGAAAAGTTTCAATTTAATCTCCATCGTTTGAGCATTAGCTTTAATTTGATCTCTATATATTTTTAAGAGTTTAAATTTGATTATTATGGTTTGAGCTTAATTTCAATTTAGTTATTAATTATATTTTACCCACTTGAAAAACTCACTTATTTTCTTTTATTTTTTTACCCTACTCCAAATTCTAATATAGTAAATTAATATAGTTCAAATAAAAAATGGTTAACTAGGAAACAAAAAAATCAATATGATGACTATTAAGATGATATTTGAAATGTGTTCAAATCATAAAGATCAAATTAAAACTTTTGAAATCATAGAAACTAACATGAATCTTGTAAATGTATAGGCCAAATTGAGCATAATTTAACTGGTTAAAGAATCTCTCTTAATTTAAAGTTCATGAGTTCGAATCTTTCTGGATAAGACTAACTTTACAATTTAACCTCTTCTTTTTTTCTCACTGAAGCTGGACTTGTTTGTCCTCCAAGTGGGTCTGAACTGTAGCTATGAAGAATAAAGAAGTAATAAATGTTGAGTCGTCAAGAATAAGGAACCAAACGCACCGTATTAACTATTGATGTTCTTTTTCCCAACGGCTATAATATACAGATACTATCAATAATGATTATAACGTCGGCAAAAAATTAGTTGGTCAAATATTGACTCTTTTAATGTTAGCTTTATTTATATATATATATATATATGTATATATATTCAATCTTAAATTAACAATTAGACATAGTTCAATTGATTAAGTTATATTTCTCTTATTAAAACGTCGTGAGTTTGAATAAATTTAATATCTTCAGGCTTCAATTCATTGATTTTTTTTTTATAATTTTTTTTTAATAAGGAAAGCTATATCTAATATGGATGTTCTTATCCCAGTCAGATATGTTTATGGGTATTAGTTCCTTTTGTTTATGTTGGTTGTTATGAATGTTTCTTGAGATTGAAACGTTTGACTTTAGTACAAGTACATACTACATAATCAATTGAGGTTCATATTTACAACTTTTAAGTGATTTAATGATTGGTTTATGTGTAATTTCTTAATTTGTTTTTAAAAATGTATAAAATTTTAATTTGGTAAAATTAAAAATTTAAAGATATAATTTATTCATAAGGGAAAAAATAAACTTTTGTCTAAGAATAATTATGTTTATCTTGTAGAAGTGGTAATCAGACCAACACGTGCATAGCTCAACTAATTAAATCATATATTATTGATCAAAGGGTTAGAAGTTTCCATCATCACCCCTACATGTTCTTGAACTCAAAAAAATGTGGTAAAAGTCACGGAGTCAATTTTTGCATGGTAATAGCTAGAAAGAATTTATTGGATCCATAACACTCTATAAACCTATAGTATATTTTGATAAATAAAACTATTTCTATTAGAAAAGACATGTCCATTTGAGTATGGTTCAATGAATAAGTCATGTACTACCTTCGCAAAAGTCAATGATTCGATCTCAAACCCCGCAGTTGTTGAACAAAAAAAAAAGGTAAGATTTAGATTTAGAGCTCATTTAAAATTTTAAAGATTATTTCTTCACTAATTAGATTTTAGTTTTTTAATTTTCAAACCTCACTAATATTCTAAGTTCAAAATAAAATTAATAGAGAAAATTAGTAAAAACTTTGTAAGTGTTTCAATTTGTATCCCCTGTTCAATTGTTGTTGATTCAACCACAAATTTTAACAACAAAATAATGTAAAAACTTTAGAAACTCACTAATTTAATAAAAATTTAGTTTCTAACAAGTTTGATTAACTTCACAAACTACCATTAAATAACTATATCAAAACTTACAATTTTTTAAATAGCTCTAAAGTAGTTTTTATTCGAATTCAATAAATTTCATACTAAATATATGTTTTATAATTCATTAGATGCATATGAGAATACATTTTTCAATGGTTCTTCAAAGAAAAATGTAGTAAACGTTGCCACATTTTTTAAAGTTTGAAGTAAAAGTTGCAATGCTTTTAAGGTTTAAGATGAAAATTGCAACACTTATTGATAGCACACGAAAATGTGCTATCCTTACTCTTAGTTTTAGCTAGTTTTGTTCGATAATTTCGGTGCTTTCAGGTG
>JAOANK020848712.1:0-10290 GCA_026257165.2 Telfairia occidentalis | reverse complement strand
TGTTATCAAAGGAACATGTAAGCTCAAGAAAGTATTCCTCATAGAGTTGGACTAAAAAAAGATTCAAAGAAAGTCTTAACAAAAAGGAAACGTGTATGAACTTAAATCTGAATCATTGCCTAGCCTTGCCTCCAGGCTTTGTCGTTTAGAATGTATCTTTTGTATAATTATAATTTTAAAAAAAATCAACAATATTAAACCACCAATAAACCCTAAAACTTAAGTTGATGGATTACGGTAAATTTAATCTTGTATTAATACTTTAACATTCCCCTTCACTTGTGGGTTCGAAAATGACACAAGACCCAATAAGTGGTTATCAATACTAAATGGGCAAGAAATGATATTATAAGGGTTCGAACAGAGGACTTCTTGCTGTGGTACCATATTACATAACCAATGAACCCAAAAGCGTAAGCCTGCTCTAGTATCATATTAAATAACTAATGAACCTAAAAGCTTAAGTTGATGGGTTATAATAAATTTAATCTTATATCAAAATACTTAAAATAGACAAATAAACATTTTATGATTCGCATAAATAAATAAGTTTGGTAATATTACCACTGTCTTCGGTGTCCTTTCCACCTAAGTAACCTTTCCATCGGAGAAGAGCCAATACTAACACAACAAACACAAAAGTACCAACAACAATGCCAGCAATAGCTCCAGCTGATAATGCTCCAGTCTCCACATCGAAGTCTATAACAGTGGAAGAAGATAGCAACAATTTAGGACTGACAGAAGCTCAATGGTTCAAAGAGCAAAGGAAGGGTAAGAAAGTTCTAGAAGTTACATGATAATTTGGAATAAATAACATAAACAAATTGATTAAGCAACAAAAGAAGAAAATGTTTACTTGGAGTCACTGTGATCCCAGATATCAGAGGTCCATACACCCCTCTGTTTGGAATGGCTGTTGTTCCTTTCCCAGCCCAGTATAAGTGGATCTCAAGAGTACTTCCATTGACCAGAATATTAGGCTCTTCTAGAATAAAGCTCTTACCAACACCTCCAGCTTCCTCCATAATGTTAAAATCTTTTCTAACCAAATTTCCCTGTGGGAATGAATACCCTATTAATAAATAGTAATCACTATTCATAAAAAGTTATCTAATATTTTTCCACTCACTTGAATTGAGATATCAAATCTGCGCTTTCCCAAGCTGCTGAATGTTTGATCTTCAGTATATATTATTTCAGCAAAGTGAAGTTTCACATTGTAACTTCCCCTTCTCAAGCAAAGTCCATAGTACTTGAGCGAAAGAGGTGCGAGTCGGGCGGTTCTATAGATGTTTGGAACAGACACATTGCTACTTGTTGATCTGTAATCAGCATCTTCCTTTCCCAGGAAAACACCAGTACTGCTATAAGCCCATCTATCTGAAAAAGAAAGGAAATTGGACTTGCCACCCAGAGTCACATCCTCTTCATATTCATTACCATCAAGCTCCATCCTGGTTCCTCCACAATTTATGAACAAGGAATGAACTACAGGAGTAATCAAAATCATGCATCAGACAAACAGTTCAATAATGATTTTGACAGCTACATATAGGGTTTATGGGTAAGATTGGGTCGAGGTACTTTTTAGATCTAACCCAATTGTTCAAATTGTAAATTCCTTCGACCCAAATTACCCTTGTTAAATAGTGAACCTAACTCAACTAAAAGTTGTTTGAAGAATAATAATCTAAAAGAAATTATTGAATGAAGTAAAATTAAAACAAATGCGTATATATACTTTTATCGTAAGTAAAAGAAATATTTTTTAAAATTATTATATTAACCCAACTTATTTTATGTGAACTGATGAACTAACCCAATTTATAAAATTTCCATATGGATTGAGTTGGGTTTTTTGGATCATCGGATATTTTGAACACCCCTAGCTACTCGTAAAAAGCTACCGTTTCAAAAGAAGTAAAAATCACATTCATCTTTGCTTACATCGAGTTTCTCTAGGGCAAGGGAGATCCTTCCTCAAACACCAAGCAACACTGCAAATTAGATACTTCAGAATCTACTTGCCCCTTATGACACATGAAAATCAGAAAGAAAAAAAAAAGTTTGTGACATAGATAGTAGTCGAACATTCTTACGTTTCATTCATTGTAGTTGAATAACTTGAAACCAAGTTCCTGTAAAAAAGAACGATATAAAATATATCAGGAAAATAGACTACAACGGTTAGAAAATTTATTACACAAATGGTAGATATAAAGTGGCTTACACATCAGACTGTTGACAACTAGAAACAGGGGACCCTGTAAAATTGTTGTAAGATAAATCTCTGCAATAGATAAGATAAACATTCAATCATCCATGATTGATAGAAATTTTTACATAAGTTGAAGAAAGAAAAATTCATGTAACAAAATGTTAATATATAACTTTATTATTGCATAGAGAATCATAGAGTATAGACTAACATGCTCCTTCCACTGTTCAAGATCCAGCTTGGTACTTGGCCACTTAACGAGTTGTTGGTTAGAAACCTACATCAAGTAATCATGTCACTTTTCACCAAGCATGTCATGGGCAAAGTAACAAATATGTTAGAAAAAAAAACATATGTTGTAATCACCCCCATGATTATATATTAAAACTTACAAGAATCGAGTAACTCGTTCTAGACTCTGAAATGTCTCTGGGATTGGACCACTCAATCTGTTGAAGCTTAGATCTCTATTGAAAAATAAAAGCTCCATTAATCAATGTGATCATAAAAATGCAAAATGAAAATGAATTTCAGTAACTTACAAAGTTTTTAATCTATTAAACTGTCCAATGTATGCAGGAATACGATCCTCGATTAAGCAATTTCTTAGGACCCTGATAAGTAGCAAGAAGAAAAGAAAGATAAGACTAACCAAAGGAGTTGAAACCAATCTAATAAGAAATCAACAATTCAGAAATTTTGCATACAATTCTTCTAAAGATGACAATTGAGTCAAATTAGGAAAACTCGTTGGCGGTCCCTTCAAATCACTGATCCTCCTGAGAAAGAAGAAATATTACAAGATTAAAAATCATGCACAGTTGATTTAGGACTATTACAGATTCTTCACATCACTAAACCAACAACAATGTCAAGTGAACTTATCCTCACAGTTCGGTTAAGTTTTTCAACTCGGATATGGCACGAGGAATGGGGTTCTCCATAGAAGTTCCTTGAATATCCCTGTAATTGACGATTAACTTGGTTGATAAATAATGCTAAAACTAAAATTTGTACTAGATATAGGTAAAATTTTATAATCTTTTAGGCAACAAGATATCTACTATATATCTACTTACAGTCTCTGAAGTTTGGTCCAATTGCCAATAAATTCAGGAAGCTTTCCTGATACATCATTTCCATCTATCCGACTGCAAGAACATGTGAAAATCAGAAAATTTTGGAAAACTAATTTTTTTTTAAAATGTTCTAAGATGATTGTCAGCATAACTTACAAATCAGTCAAGTTCCTCAAGTTTCCATAAGAGTCTGGAATCGACCCGGTAAAATTATTTGCAGTGAGAAGTCTGTAGATGATGAAAACTTATTTAATTGTATTCATTCATTCCACTAATGTTGAAGTTTAGAGGGAGTTTGATATGACTTTGAGGGCATTAAAGAGTGATTTTATCTCATTAACCGTGATGTTTAGTTACATAATCAAAAGTGTAATATTTCACTAAAAGACACTACTCTCAAAAGTCATCTCAAACTCATTTGGAAAAAAATATATAAATCGATCTTACAATCTTTGCAAGCGGTTCAGTTTTCCGAGGCTTTCAGGAAGATTTCCTCCAAGCTGATTGTCTTCCAAGACCCTGTAAATGGCATCTCATTCATTATCAACCTCCAAGAATCTTCATACTACGAAATTTAATCTATATACATTTAATGAGTTACAGATACGTCAATCCAAGTATAGCTCATTGGATGAGACATCTATTACCATTGCACAGGTCAGTGATTTGATCCCCAACCCCGTAATGATTAAACTAAAAAAAAACAGAAAAAATGACTCACAGATGCTCAAGTGTAGCGATGTCACCAATTTCTGGAGGAATTTGACCACTGAGCCGGTTTCCCAACATGGACCTGCATATAACAGATTCACAATTAGATTGGCAGACTCTGTATAATCTTAAATGAAGATCAATTAATAACAACTTACAACTCAACCAGAGGAATGCGAGCAAATTCTCTAGGGATTGATCCGGATATAAAATTGCGAGAAAGATCTCTGTTTAGTAACAAAAAGTATCTTAGTATTGAAATGAATAAAAGAAGAATCCATAGCATTTTACATGAAGTAAAAGGAAAATCAACTTTACAATCAAACTGAAATGTCCACAAAGTATAAACAATGTCATTTATGGATGGGCTTACAATCAAATTGCAGTTAAAAGAACGACCATAACTTACATCAGCTGCAGCTGTGACAGATTTCCAAATGCTGCCGGCAAAATTCCAGTTAGATTGAGACCCTTTAGCCGGCTGTAATAGAAAGAGAAGAAAAACAAGCAGAAAGAATATCAAGATGGGATCAAACGTAGAACCCACCTCAAATTTTGGAATCATTCTCCCCAAAAAAGGGCAATTTCATTCCCTAGGTGATCAATCTCATTCTCATTCACTATTTCGTGGGGTTCACACCGTATTCATTAATTGTTTTACACACTTTACCTCATCCTCTCTCTTTAATAATTGTCGTAGCTTTTTAATTAATTAGAAATACAAAAGGTTAATTTTGTAATCATCATTTATCTGATTCTGATTCCAGATAAAAGTAAACAACGTGAATGAGTTTCTGATTCTGATTCCAGACAACTCCTAGTAAATAGCATCAAAAGAATAAGATTTTCATTCTAATTGATTTCATTTCGATTCCTCTTCATTTCAATTGAAGGGAAGTAAAGGGCGCCTAAAATGATGAGTTTACTACCTATATGCATTGATTAAAGCATAGCTAAGAAACTAATGTTTCTATACTAAATTTGTTATAAAAAAAATGACGCGTTAAAATGTATAAAAAGCTGTAAAATTTCTCTCTTCACATTTTAACCTAATCTGTTGCTTCTTTCACAATCAAAAAGGGAAAAATCTACCAATAACCCAGGTTCTGAAATCAATTACTGATGCCAATCAATCAACCCCTTCGAAGTCTCAATCTTAAAAATTATCTCAAGAAGGTTTTTTTTTGTTTTTTTTTTTGAAAGTAATCATCTCAAGAAGTTGGGGTTCTTTTGTGCTTGAATTTAAAAGGAAGAAAAGAGAAGATTCTTACATGCTAGTGACGCTGCAGACAGTCGTGCAACTGCAATTCACTTCTCTGATAATATCGGTATCAACGAAAGCTCTATTGGAAAATCCATTGCCATTGCAAGAATTTTGGTGCACATTCCAGTTTAAGTTCCTCAGCTCTGCAGATATTGCTTGAAGGGCTCTCACTGTCACATTCACATAATTCGCTTAGCCAATGTTGGGTTTGTTCAATTTATTCAAATGAGTTAGAATTGCAACTTAAAGTTTGCAATTTCATTAAATTGACCCATGAGATTGAAACGAGCAGAAAATTGCCTAAAGTTTCAATACTCAATTAATAAAAACGCCTAGCCAATCACAAAATCAGAAATCTAAGAGTTCAAAGATGGCACCAAAAACACTTAAAAAGTTTAGTACAGCAAATTTTATCAGTTTTTCCAAGTTTCGAGATAAATTTATTTGATATAATACAAAAATCGAAATTTAAATTTAATTGATCGAGTTAAGTTCATTTTTAAAATAAAATTATCCTCCCTTTGTAGGTCAGCATGTAAAGATAGAAAAAGCTGTGGCGAAACTAGCTAAAGTACTGTCTTTAGGGCAGGTTTTGAAGAGGAGAAAATTTTCCCTTGATTCTTTTTATAAAAAGACGGAGACAAAAATATAAATTATCCGTTCAATTTCAATCTCAAACCCCCATTTTTTAAAAACTAAATTCATAATATTTAAAACTATTTATTTGGGAAAGTAAAATATAATATCCCTGTGGCTAAAATCAGTGCTCGGGTGGTTGGTCAAATTTTTTGTTACATCTTTCGTTGAGAACTTTTACTAAATAATATAATTTATTTTTAAATATATCATTTTATATCGTATAAAATCTAATATATATATATTATAATGGGATAAATTATACGGTAGCTTTGTTTAGTTCAACATGTGAGAGTAAGGATTGAAAGTTTCAACCTATCGATGCTTTAACACTTTGTAATTTTCATAAATTTAAAATTATGCTTGGAGAAATGTAGTATAATATTTATTTAGTTTTCTCATTTTGATTTAAGTCAAAAAGAAAATAGTAGTACTATGAAATCGAAAATGATAAATACAATTTTCATTCTATGTATCCTAAAATAAATAATAATAGAGTAGTTTGCGAGGTTTTTAATAAACATATGATCAATTTCTCAATTGTTAACATATCATCAGTAACATCACCTTTTGTCGCTCATAATAAAAACATTCTTTAAAATATTTTTAAAACTATTTGAAAGACGATGGAAATAATTGAAACCATAAATAAAAGTATTTTTAAAATAACAATCAAAGTTAAGAGATATTTTATATAATATAGGCATTAAATAATGTTTTTTTAGTTCAACACGGGAGATATGAAGATTTGAACTCATGACATCTTAGTCAGTAAGACATACTTTTAACCAGTTTCGTTATGCTCGATTTGGTAGCATTAAAGAATGTTAATCACGGGATTTCATGGTTTTTTTAATTAAAAGAAATGGATGATTGCGCGAATTTTGCATTCTTATCTTAATTTCATGGGTCCACATCCACATGGAGGGCCAAATAAAATATTATATTATAGTTTTTTTTTTTTTTTTAAAGTCAAAATTGGACTATTTGGAAGAACAGAGACACAGATAAAGTTGAACTTGTTTTCTAGTTTAGACCAAAATCAATAATTGTCATGAATTTGTTATTAATAACAATCATTTCAAAACAAATTTCCTTTCATTAATCTATAGAAAACTTGTTAACATATTTGTTTGTTGTTATTAATTTTATTAAATGCACAAAAAAGATTATGTTACCATCCATCCATAATCAATTGCTTTTGAAAAGTTTGTCATTAACGTCTAAAGACCAAAAGTTTAAATTATTTTTTAAAAAAGAAATTATAACCTGAAAATTATGGAAATTGAGAAATTAATATAAGTTGAAAAATGCAAATTACCATTTACATGTTTCTGCTTTAATTGCTGAGAAAATCGCCCGTTGAATGTATGTCAAAATAAGAATCAAGAAAAATGCACCGCGTACGGTGTTTGAAAAAAACAGTTTTAAAAATAAAAATTCATTAATAGTTTATTTTCAAAACTATTTTTTATTCCCTAATAGTTTATTTTGATATATATATATATATTTTTTAGTTTAACATATGATGGTGAGAAGATTCGAATCCATGATCTATTGGTTAGAGAAATTTATTTTTAACCAGTTGAACTATGCTCAATTTAACAGTTTTATTGTGAGATATGATTGAGTTATTATCATATATATATATATATATCATTAAGTTGTTTTTGTTAACATAACTCAATATATTTAGACATATATCTTCGACTAAATGTCAGAAGATCGAATCTCCACCGGTGGTTGAAATCAAAGAAGGGTGATCTTAGCTTTATAAATTATGTATAAATTTTTTTTAAGAAAAAAAAAATCAATTTTCACCTTACATAAATTTTCACCATAAAATTTTAATTTCATCAAATTAGACTTATATAATAAACATCGAAATAATTACCTTAAATTTGAACAAACGAGATCATTTTTACTTTTTGATAAACTTTCATTTGAAAAATAATAAAAGAACATTTTAATGTATATTTAGTAAATTAAATAAAAAACTATTTGTAATATGAAATTAATGGAACCTTAGGGAAAAAAACTATACTAGAGTTATATTTTCGTTAAAATTTGTGACTCTTTAGGAAATTGTTCGATGAACTATATTCTGTATTTTCGATAAAATTAGTGAATTTTGAAGAAAAAAAAGTTCATTGATAAAATTAATGGAAAATTTTAGCAGAAACTAAACCAAAAAGTAAAATTTGCAGCACAGTTTTATTCTTATGATTACGGTAAATTTTGATTTTTCTTTTTCCAATTTTTGAAAACAATTTAAAAGATGTGAGTGTAGATAGTTTCCATCTGTGGTTTCCGGGCAACCAAACAGAAAGCAGGAAAAAACAGAGCAATTCCGACTTCCTTCACTTTTCCTTCTGCATTTTCTTGGTAACCAAACAGAAAGCACAGAAAACAGAGCAATTCCGATTTCCACCACTTTCCTTTTGCATTTTCCTGGCAACCAAACAGAAAGCACAGAAAACAGAGCAATTCCGATTTCCACCACTTTCCTTTTGCATTTTCCCGGTAACCAAACAGAAAGCACAGAAAACAGACCAATTCCAAACAACACAGAGAACTTGAAACCAAAACCAAAACAAAGCAATTCAATATCGTACCTTCTTGTTCAGGCAGAGGTTGTGCATCGGATCCAAATTCCACAAAGCAGCTCAAAACCAACAACCCACAAATAAGAACACGAACACGACTAAAAAGATCCCAAACAGCAAAATCCATGTCCCAAATCCTCAAAAAAAAAAAAACAGGACAACAAGCAGCAGCAGAGAAACAGAGGCAGAAAGGTACCAGAGATAATGGATTTATGTAGAGAGAGAGAGAGAGAGAGAGAGAGAGAGGGTTTGAAAATTTTGATCAAAGACAAAGAAGAAGAATTCAATCCAAACAACAATTTTGTTCAATTCAAAGTATGGTATTGAAGTGACATTGAAACAGAAGAAAGATGTGGGAAAATACAAATATATGTCAGGGAAATCAAAAGCAAGAGGCTCCTTCTGCAGGGATCAGTTTGGCTAAAACTAAAAGTACGGCCAACCAAACTTGGCCACTGAAGATTCCACTTTGAAAAGTCATAATTAGCATTTAAAGATTTTACTATGATTGTGTTGTGTTTGTGTTCCACTTTTTTTCATTTGTTTAATGTGTTAAGTCGGACCAGGCGGCTGCAGAGAAACCATTCTTGCGCCGACATTCAATTGATTGGGAGTCAACCTTCACTGCATGGCCAACTATATAAAAAATTATCATGTTTTGCCTTTAGGTTTTTATTTTCCAAAAGATTGAATAAAGAAACATTTTCATATTAAAGTTAGGCCAACAATTATTTTCATTCAGGTAATCTGAGGTAACATTTCAAGGCATACATTCTAACATAAAACAATATATATCATAACATTGGTTAATCATATAATATTGAAAGTCTTTGTATCATGGTCATCAAACAATATTTAACGACAATCATATATCAAATAAACCAATATTTTGGATCAAACATCCACTTTTAGGCAACAAAATTATAAGACAACAATGTACGAGAGAGACAAGAAAGTAACAGGATTAATCAATTTTTATTTGTTTTTTTCTCAAGAGTATTCAAGACAACTTACATACATTTTTTTTTTTTTTTTTGCCAACCGTAGCATAGCTCGACTGGTAAAAACATATATATCGGGACCAAAAAGTTTATATACATTTTCGAATGTCTCAATATCACTAAGTCATGGTATCAAGAAGAATCAATATAAAATGGTAACAAATCTATCACAATTATACAGTAGCAACCAATATTTCAACACGACGAGCCACTATATCAATAATAAATACTTCAAGGTACCTATTATATTATTTTGAGACAATTAATATTTTGGCTAAATTATATAAAATATCTCTATACTCGTACTTTATTTCAAAAATACTCTCATACTTTCAAAAGTTTTCATATTACTCTTCAACTGTGCTAAACGTTTCAAAACTATCGTTGAACTAAAATTCTGTTAAAGACTTCACTAAAAAATAACATGGCTACCAACATTAAATTCAACTTTTGCTAGTTGAGATGAACCAAAATTTCACGTCAGCTTCAAAGTAGGACACTCATTGGCAACCACCTTATTTTTATATGAAGTTTTAAGGAAAGTAACAAACTTAACCAGACAACCGTATTTTAACGCAACCAATATTTCTATGATGTGAAACAACGATATCAATTAGACAATAATTATCGGCAAACCATTCTCCCAAAATCAATTTTTAATGTTGAAGAAACACAACCCATCCACAAAACTATAGTGATGGTTACCATTACACCAACAAACTTTTACTAAGAAAAATTAAAACAGAACTCGCATCCATGCCCAGCCGAATCT
>JAOANK020848701.1:0-10290 GCA_026257165.2 Telfairia occidentalis | reverse complement strand
AAAATTTGGATTCCTTAAATAAAATTGAAAGGATAAATTAATAACTAAGGAAATTAGAAAATCCGATTCCCAGAGGATGATACTCGGTCTCTTAGGCCGTTTTATATTACAACTTGACCCGTACACTTGCGGTAACGCAGTGGGTTGCGATCAACATTACAAACTTCCCACTAATTATCATCCCTTAGAGGACCCATTGTGATCTCATCATCTCTCTAGCTCAAGGCAATCCCACTTGTCATCATAGTTCACAATAAATCCCCTATAGATAACAATTCATGCTTATATTGGTAAACCCCCACTCTCACATGATGATTTACAACAGTCATACATTCGATATTGTAATCAAAATTTTACTCTCTTACGCTAAAACTTAGATCATTTAATCAGTTTAATCTTTGATTAGGAGATTAAAAGCATTGAGCATACAAATACATGAAAGAATAGAAACGAGATGAAAATAATCCATCAAGTTAACAAAGTATAAACAAGTCACAATGTGTTACAAAACAGTCTAAGGTAAAGTTCTGATACTCAAATCCACAATAAAAACGGAGACTCCCTCAAAGAAATTACAAAACAAAACAAAGTTCAAGAAAGGTAAAGAAAACTCCCAAAGACAAGTGTCACTCTCGTTCCCATCATCAAGCTTGCAATCCCAAGCCTCGGATCGATCCATGGACTCCGTGGGAAACTCCTCTTTCCTCTGGAAAACTGTGCTCCACCGTGCAATTTTGTCTTTCTAAATGGTCTTTCCCAAAAACAGAGGAGGAAATAATCTTTTAAAGAACATTTTGCTCGCAGCGTCTCGACGCTGTCTTAAGTTGGTCAACATTTCATGCGGCGCGGGTATCGCTTAGGGTGAATGAACTCATAGCGTCAAGACACCGAAAGATAGTGTCGTAATGCTACTTTGAGGCTGGCAAAGGGGTGCACGGTCACTTATAGTGTTGAGATGTTGTAAGGTAGTGTCTCAACATTGCGGCTTACTCTAAAATTTGCATGCGTTCTCCGACGTTGAGATGTCGTTGAGCAGCGTCTCAATGCTACTACATTTTCAGTGCTCTTCTTTGCAACTTTTAGGTGTAAAACAACGTTTCAATGCTACTCCCTTGAGTCAACATGTATTTTGACATCGTTTCTTCGTTCCTTGGCCAATTTTAGTCTTCTTAGGCTTGTTTTGACCCAAACAGTCCCAAATTCATATTTTCACCATATTAAGCTCAGTGCCTACAAATTAACAAATTAACTCATGAAAGCTCCGAAATTACATAACAAAAATTGCTAAAACTATGCCTAAGGATAGAACATTTTGTTTGCTATCATTACCTTAATCCAAACCTTCTCATTACAACAGCTAAAGAATTCATTTTATTTTGTCATTAACTTTCAACCAGCATTAGTTAAAAAATCCATCAATTATTACTCTTCGTTACTTTTGAATTCACTAGGAGAGTAAGCTAAAACGGGCTAAATCTATCACTAATCCCTATGGAGACGATATAAATACTTATCACTTGCTGCTGACTGTGTATACTTGCACATTGATTTGTGTGATTCTATTATTCAATTACATACACACAAACACTTTACAAGCATTGTTGTTTCCCATGTAGACAATTCATCCATCCCACTCTCTATAGATACGAAATCAACCTTTAGATGACAACATATAGAATGAGCAACCCAAGTCAAGAACTCAATCTTGGGTTTCCAAGGAGACTACTTTACTACAACATTCACTTGAGGTTTCAATGGCATCTGAAAATGTGAGAGAATTTCCTCTCACTGCAGCTTCAGCTAGTTTATTTTTCTTGTTATTCTGATTCAACTTTCTTTTAAGAAAGAAGCAATCCTTCTTCAAGTGCCCATGATTATAACAATAATTTCACTTGATTTTAGCTTTGTGCCTCTCTTCTAGTTGTTATTTATTTTCTTTCTATCTATTCTTGTTCTTTTTCTTTTAGAAGGGACCCTCTGCCCTTTGTTGATCTTTCTCTAAAGCTTGCAATTCCAACTCTTTAATTTTACTATGGAAATATGTCAATTTTGTCTCCCAAATATTTAAATTTTATTGTCAACCTCCCAAAGTCATCAAAATTCTTTGACATAGTTTTTGTTTGGAAGATCCTTTAAGAGGTATAGAGCATTGAGTTTATTCCAGATGTTGTAGGTTGTTTCTTTTTCAATAGCTTGCCTGAGGACACTATCACTGAGGTTTAATATAAAGGTTCCATAAGGAACTTGCTCCATATTCTCTTTCTCTTCTTGTGTTAAAGTAGCAGGCAACTTCGTAGGATGTAAAATGCCTTTTACAACCTTTTGTTGTCCAAGGATGACCTTAACATTTGCCATCCATAGTTCAAAATTCCCTTTACATCGAGTTTCTTGATGTCATATTTTGCTACAGCCATTCTTGAAAGTTTAGGAAATGTTTTCTTGATTTATAGAAGGGTCTAATGCCAATTGTTAATGCGAAATATGTGTTAGCTAGAGACTTTAATAAAAGGGACACTCATCTTATTTCTTTCCTTTTGCAGCATACAACGATTCTCTCAGCCCAGAAGAAAGGTTGATTAGGAGAGGCAAGAAGAAACAAAAGAACTCCTCGTAGAAGGCGACTTCACAAAGAAGAAGAGTAAGGTGTAGCAGAAGTGAAGTGCATAATGCAATTTCGGTGGTTCAGCCTAAATGACCTTAGATCCACTGTGCAAGTAGGGGACTGTATTTCATTGAGGATTCAAAGGTACGAAGAATTATAGAGCACTCTCTTTTTACTTTTCTCTCAGACACATTACTCATCTAAGTGAGTTTGATATATATATGTTTTGTAGACTGGGCTTGTTGGTTTCAACCGAATGGTAAGATCGTTTCAACAACTAATAATAATACTCTATTTGACATAAGAGAATGAGACATTTGAACGAAAATTACTTGAAGTTATTGTAAGCTCAAAAGTTTATTGATAACTTTAGGTGGACTAGAGTACAAAATTAATATTTGTGTTTCATGTCAAATGAGTAAAAGATGTAAGTTGAGTCTTCAATCAAATATAAATCTATACAAAGACCCTTTAGATAAGAAGATACATTGTGACTTGGGGTCTAGCACTAATAGCTTCTACTCAAAATTACAAATACTTTGAAATTTTTGTGGATGACTTTTCTAGATTCACATGGATCTACCCTCTAAAAAAAAGTAAGAATTTATTTATTTATTTCTTTGAGAAGTTTAAACTAATGGTTGAAAATCAATTAAGTTGATATAGGAAGATAAAGGTTCTTTGATGTGACGGTGGAGGAGAAATTATTTCTTTTCAACTTAAAGACCTACTAGACCAAAGTGAAATAGTGCATCAACTCTATTGCCAGCCCACACACTCCTCAACAAAATGGGTATTTGAAAAAAAAAAGCACTGCCACTTAGTTGAAACATGCTTGACACTAGTCTTTCTAACAAATGTTCATTTGAAATATACTACAATTGCCTTTCTTATAAAGTGAATGCCCATATTAAGACAATTAATAATGAAACTATCCCTTTCAAAGACTTATTAAGAGAGTACTCAAGTACAATGAGATCAAGATATTTGGTTGTCGATGCTTCCCCTACTTAAGGAACTATACTAGAAACAAAATGTCTTCAATGTGCGTTTATATATATAAGATATAGTCAAGTCCACAAAAATGTATACATACTTAGACATTAGCAATAATAGAGTTTATATTTCTACGTATGTTATATATATATTGAAACTTGCTTACCTTATATTGAAAAAAAAAAAAAAATCTATACGCATACCACAACACCACCTTGGAAAGTCGCTAACTTTACAAGACAAAAGGAGTGGAGGAATTCTACAAAAGCTGGTACCTCAATTCCTACCAATCAATTTGATGCAAATAACGAAATTTATACTGCAACAGATACAAGAAATCACAGATAAAGGCAAGAACATCATATATAAGGTAGGAGAACACTTAAAACAAGAAGAAATCAGCACCTCAAACATGAACATAAATCGCACAGAACAGGAAATTAATGAGTAGGATAGAAGAAATTCAGAATAGCCCAATTTAAGGATAGAAACGACACCATTATAAAGATTGGGAACAAGGTTCAATAAAATATTTTGTTGAACTTCCAAATGAGACAGAAAGTGACATGGAACATATGATCCCAAACTCTCAAATCTCTTACTTCTAGTGAATTGCCCGATTTAAATCTTTCACTTGCACGAAATCAAGCTCCACAACACCAACACAATATGAGAAGCATGGTTGGCCCTAGAAAAGGAACTTAATCCACCCACCTTATGGTAATAAGACAAAACTCATTAGAGCTCCCTCTATAGATCTAAATATGCATCAAGACCTAGATCTCTCACATTCGTCGCTACCGGTCTGAGTGACAGTGGAAGTCATGCCTCAGCTGTAGACATATTCTTTTAGGTGACCCCTCTAGATAAGGGTCTCGATCTGTTCTCTGAGGTTCCAATAATCTGTCGTGTCATGGCCGTAATCCTTGTGGAAGAGGCAATATCTGTTGCGATCTCTCTTATTCATCCCAGCACAGAGCTTGTTTGGTTGGTCAAGTAGACCCATATCCTCTACAACCGTGAAGATTTCATTCATCGGGATGGTGTTAGAGGTATATTTCTCGAATCTAAGTGTCCGAGAAGAAGTTCGATCTCCACTTCAATCATCTTCTGGGGCTCGTCGATCACCAACCTCCACCCTTTCTTTCCTGCTGTTGGACACCGACTTCTCCCTTTCGACAGGGTTACTTTGGGCCCTAGCAAGAATGTGCTCCTCGGAGGCCATATATTTGTTTGCTCGGTTTAGTGCATCAGCTACAGTCTTGGACAATTTCTTAGGGAGCGAGAAAACAAGGTCTTTGTCTGTCACCCCGTGGTGAAAGGCTATCATGGCGACCTTGTTAGAGTAGTCGAGCACCTTCATCGCTTCCTTCTTGAATTGGGTGACATATTTCCTCAGTATCTCCTCAGAGGTATGCTTTAAGGTCATCAAACGAGCGGCTGGGTGTTGGTTGCCTTAGTTGGTAGGAATTGATCCACGAAGTTCTCAGTCAACTCTTCAAAAGAGGCGATTAGGCCTCCTTTGAATCGTTAGAACCACAATCTTGCTACTTCACTTAGGGTGAGTTGGGAATGCCCTATAGTGGATGGCAGATGGGATATTGTGCAAGGCCATAAAGGAGACGTAAGTTTCTACATGCTCGATCGAACCACTGATTTTGTCATATGGTTTCATTGTGAGCTCCTTCAATTTCTTCGGGCCCTCGACGACCATGATCTTGGACGTAAATGGTGACCTGAGTGAGAGACCTTATCTTCTCTACGTCTATGATTCCTCTATTCTGCTTGAAGTTTTCAAGCTTGCTTTTAAGCACCCCCACTATGTCGGATCCAAATTTGCTCATTTTTTTTATCTCCAACTAAGGGTTGCAGAGAGCTCCTCACTGGTTTGGTAGCTGGTAGATTTGCTAGCGACTTTTTGTTAAGCACAACGCATAGATCGTGAGGGTGGGTGCTGAGTTGTAGCCTGCTGTGTATTTGGGATTTCTCGAGTACCGAACAAAGTGGGGTTTGTCAGCAAGGGTGGCTTTGCCTCTACCCTCAGCGACCTCGCTCTGTTCGGCGCCCTTTCTTTTAACTAGATCCCTAATCAATGAGGGGCCTGCAACTACCTCCGTTTTGGGCCGCCCGATGGCCTTCAGCATTTCGCTCATCTGAAACATTTGGTTCTACATCTTCTATGTCTAGGTCTGCAAAGCGATTACCTGATCGGTGCTAGCTGCCATGTTGGAGTTGCCTCCTTGGTTAGAGCTTCCTCATCATCCTCGAACACCCCATCGGGTAGAAGGGCAGCCTTGAGGTTTCGTGGTGGATTGAACGAGTGGCTTAGAGGGCCTCCGAGCGAGTTGCTTAGTCGGTCTTGACTGTTTGCCACTCGAAGCAAGTGATTGACGTCATTTGTCGTTGTTTGTGTGTTGTGAATGTTTGGGCTCAATGTTAACCATAGTTTCTCAATGGGTGGTTGTTTTGGAAACAAAAACAATGTGCTTTCTCATTCTCACAAACGACGCCAAATGTTGTTGTACAAAATTTATCCGTTAGGTTACGTCTGCCGAGGTGAACTAAAGCAGGGTGGATGATTTGGGAAAAGGAGCTCATCCCAGTATAGGGCCATACCTGTGCACTCTGACGCTCAAGTTAGTAAGGAGTTGAGTTTAGTATGGGAGGATTTTAGTAGGAAATGTTTGCTTACCTTCCAAATGTTATCTAAGGGTTTGTTTATACCCTGGATGGCATGCAAAAGAAGGCTGATGAGCCTTGATCCCGATTCGGATGGAAGTAAGCATAATAGAGACGTGCCCACCTCTTTCTCCAATCACTAGCCATGTCCCGTAATTTTTGGGAGTGGTCGAGCTCATGCTTGGGCTGACGTAGGTCATCGGACCGTGCTGAGCTAGGTTGGGTGGTGTCAAGACGAGATTGTATCTCAAGTATTCTGATCCCGAAGTTAATCCTTGCTCCTGCCCTCCATCGAGGCACCGGTGGCATCTCTGCTAGGGGTATTTTTATTCTCCAACATATGTCAAGGAGATTGAAGAAAAATAAAAAATGAAATGAAAAATAATTGCTTGCACACACATGATTAAAATGCCCAAAAGAAAAAGTGTTAAGAGAAATAAAATGAATAGGATAATGGTGGATAAGAAATAAAATGATAAACTAAACTAAATCAAATAAATAAAATTGAAAATCTAATTGAGAAAAGATTGTATGGTTTTTTTTTTTTTTTTTTTTTGCATATTTGTACTAGGTGGCAAATTTTTTTTGCTATATTTACAAATATAGCAACTAGTTTTAAATTTTGCAAATATTGCAATTTTTTTTCAAATCAAAGTTTCGTTTTTGGGTTATTCCAATTTCGCGGTCCTTATTTTCAGATCAGGTATATCACTGATATATCTAATATGACTTATATCAATGATATAGATATATTAGTGATATACCAAATACGAAGTATGTCAATAATATAAGTATATCGTTGATATACCTATATGAAGTATATCAATGGTATACTAAATCGAAGATATACTTGAAATGAAGTATATTACTAATATACTAAATAGAAGACATATCTAATACAAGTTCGTAACATAAGGCTGTTGTAAATCTTATAAATTAAGAAAGTTGACAAAAATTATTAACTTTCTTTTTTACATATATCAAGGAAGTTAACAAAAACTAGTTTCTTGTTTATTTTCTCCATTGATTCTTTAACAAAAATTTAGATGTTAGCTTAAAAAAAAACTATAATCCTTACGCACAATAGGGATTACTAAAAACTAAATAGAAAAAAGTTGATCCGCTATTAAATAGTAAATCAATGATATACTCATTACTAAGTATATCGTTGATTTACTTCTTAGTTAGTATATCAGCAATATACTCTATATCAGGTATATTTGTGGTATATCACTAATATTATCAATATATTGTTGATATAATTCTTATTACATATATCAAGAAAATAGTAAATATGAATGGGTTGTCGAAGCCCTTGAAATAAAATACCGATTCTTTTAAACCAATTTGTAGAAATAGTAGAATCGGGTCGAATCCCAAGAGAACCATAAGGATTAATATCTCAATGCTAATCAAAAAGTAAAAAAAGGAGAATTTTGTGAGTTCGAGAATTACTAAATTAAAGAAAGTAATAAAAGCCAAAAGAATTATTTAAATTAATAAGAGCAGATTCTATAGAATATCCAATTCAAAGGTGAATTTTTCATCCAATTGTAATATGATCATAGGCTTAAATGATAGCTTTCAATCAAGAACTTAGTCTACTAAACACGATAGAATGACAATTATAAATTTTCCTAAATTCATTGACTCAAACCCAACATCCAAGTCAATTCTTATCAATAAATTAATTGGGCACGGTAGCGTTCCAAATCAATTAAAAGATGGCATTAAACATATTGAGATGACTAAACCAAAACTAATCAATCAAGATAGCTACAATTTAATTAGTTTTGTTTCCTTATTTTCCTCTATTATGCAAGCTAGGTAAAACGGGTAGCCACATTTACACACACATAAGCTAACTCTTTACTATTTTTATTTCAATCATTTGTAATAACTAGGATCACAAATTCATGGATAGTGGTAGAAAGATTGAAATTAAATTAAGGCGTCAATTTAATTAAAAATCATCATTCATAAAAATTAAGAACAAGAAATAAAACTTCCTGAATTTATAGAATGTTCATAGAAAGAATCGAAACCTCACAAACTTTACAATTGAAATTGAAATTAGCTCACCATTGAATTAGAAATGAAAAATTGGCCATTCATGGTGACTAAGATCGAACTCGATCAAAATGAGAAGATTCGTCAAGAAACTCAAAATGTTTCTCTCTGTTTTTTGGTGGTGCCCTTCTACCATGCCCAAAGCCCTCCTTTTTATAGGCCAAGAAGGGAGTTAAAAATAGTCTAACTACCAAAAAAAATTTAAAAGAAAAAAAGAATTTTGACCCACAAAAAATGAGAAATTTCCTATAAATTTTGACGCCCTTTTAATATTTAAAATATCTATTTTCCTCCAAAACTATAAGACGTAATCAGGCCTTATTATAACAAGTCTATTGCCCTCCCGAAAACGAGCTTTAAGGTTCCATTCGCCAAATTCTGGTACTTCATCACCTGAATCAATTAAATCATAATTCTCAAAAATTTAGCAAGAAATTTATTCAAAATATAAATGACTAAATTTACAACCTATCAAATTCTCTCCCACCTAAACTATGTTTGTCCTCAAGCATACCTTTACTCCACATCCTAATTCTCCTTCCTTTTCCTTTTTCATCTTTCTCAATATCCAAGAATACCAATAAAGCTAAACATGCATCATTTAACCAAATCATAGAGCCAATCAAGAGTAAAGCACTTACAGGATACAATTTATTCTATCACCTCATATAAGTCATCAAAATCAAATGCAATAAGCTTGGCACCCTCACATGATTTCACTCAATATTCTCAATGGTGTTTAGGGTGTATTCACTCTCAAATCAACACAAAGTATGTTATTACCATAGACTTGCGAATGAATCAAATCTCCGCCACAACATATGAATTGAATACAAAAATAAAACGGACTTGACAAAGGATGTAATGGGGCTTAGGTATAGGTACGTTAGAAGGAAAAAATTTACGAGTTTCAATTAGGATCAAGAGACATTTCTTTTCATGATATCAACGCCACATACCACCACTAAATGTGTCACCCAAAACTGACTTTTGTTCCCACATCGTATGCAAGTACTTAGGATTATGGAGGAATTTCAACATTTGACAACTCAATTGCTTTTAGACAATACTTCTCCAAAAATCCTTTTTTTCGGTATTAAAACAAACTTCAGTTTTTTTTCTCTTTCTTTCCCTTTTTTTCTGCTTCAACCCTTCCTCTTTTTTTTTCAACAATTAACATTCAAAACCATGCAAGTCTTTCCCTCTTGACTTGACAAAGATAGCAATGTTAGGGGCAATAATCAAAATGGCTTTGGTTGAACATAATGAGTTAACAAATAAAAATGAAAAATAGGCTCAAAGTAGCTAACTAAAGAAAAAAACATAAAGGTGGATTTTTTTCAAAAGTCTAAGAATTGACTTATCCTAAATTGCACTTATCATATTAAAGCAACAATTCAAACACGTGGTCTCAAAATGCATTCAGAAACAAGTTCTAGAATAATCACACTAAGGCCGATAGCACTCAACAAGAAATAAATAGAATAAAATATGATGTGATGCTCATAGGCTTAAAAGCTCAAATGGTATGGAATTTGTATCAAGTCTTGTGTACTTTTCAATTAACAAATCAATTAGATGCAATCAAACAATTTTTCAAGAAAAACACTCATCTTGCTCATCTCTTTTCATGCTTTACAATTCAAACCAAATATACATTCCTAGCTTCTAGGGTATTTGAGGATATCATAAAAGACTCAAGGTTTCAAAAGAAAAATCAGAAGGTGTGAATTAACGTATACTAAATCTATAGCACACAAAAAACTAAATATAAAAAATTTAAATGGGTTGTCGAAGAAAATAAAATACTGATTCTTTTAAACTAATTTGTAGAAATAGTGGAATTGGGTCGAAGCCTAAGAGAACCATAAAGATTAATTTCTCAATGCTAATCAAACAGTAAAAAAGAAGGGGGGGGGGGGGGGGTTGTCAGTTAAAGAATT
>JAOANK020848694.1:0-10291 GCA_026257165.2 Telfairia occidentalis | reverse complement strand
AACTCTTATTTTATTAAATAAATAATTTGAATAAAATTACAAGACCACGAAGGTTTAGGGCATCAACCCCAACAGAAAGGCCATTACCCACTAAACATTAAAAAAAAAAAAAAAAAAACATCTGGAGTTTTCTTTTTTCGTCTTAGTTTTGGAATACCCAATATGTTCTTACCACGTTTGTCCATCAGCATCCTTCCTGACTGCAAATGAAGCCTTGCTAAAGAGTGGACAGTGGCCTCCTCACTGTCAATTTTGCTTTGCTTAAACATCAACTAAATAATGATTCTAATATATATTTAAATGAGTGAAAAAAAAATGATGGTTCGGTAAGGCCCACCCAATTGAGCCATAGAGTAGATCTGACTGACACGACCCATTATCTTTCCACCGCAAAGAGGGAGAGGTTTTTGTTGCTCTGTGACACACCAGCCTTACGCTTTGCCCTCTACTTTAGAAGCCCATGAAGCCATGGGACTTCGCCCAAGCACCATAGCTTAGCTCCTTGCTTGAAACGGGCGGGCCAGATAGACGCCAATATCAGATCTGACTCAACCAAAGTGTGTGACTTCATCCCATCACATTAGCGCCCCCACTTGGGTCACAATCTTGCGCAACCAAGCTCGGCGATAGCTCATATTTCAAATGCAATAATAAAGAAGAGAGACCTATAATATCCTTTCAATGTGGGAGAGCATAGAAGCCAAAACATTTGAGAACTTTCCCAATTATTTGCATTGTACCCTAAGATAAAAGGTGATGAAAAAAAAAAGACAAATAATAAATCCCAAATTAATAAAAAAAAATTTGTGGGCATAGTTTAGTATTCAAAATATCATTTATAACTTTTTGGTAGGTTGAAGGGTTAAATCCCTACACTCATAATTGTAACGCTATACCCTTTAAAAGAAAATCAACCAAAGATTAAAAATACAAGTATTGGTTCTTTGTGATTTTCATTTAACTAGTATTTTTCATATTTTAACAACATAGTATTTTATGATATAATAAAACATGTTTTCCACATTCTCGTCATCTCTTTCGACCCGTCCACTGTTTTCCTTCACTTGTGTTCTGCTCATCTACATTGTTGGGGGTTCTTCTTCTTTCATAATTCGGAATGGGTTTTAATGTGCATGTATATAGGTCGCCTATAAGAAATAAACGAAATTATTCTAAGATAGTCGACACATGAAATTTGTTTAGATCTAAAAAGTCGATTACACTATCTATCAAGTGATAAAAAGAAAAGCGGGGTTGGAAGAATAGAATGCTAAAAGATAGAGCCTCGAATGCAGCACAACTCAAAAGGGTAAAGTATTGAAGTAAACTTGTTGCATAACTAGGCTTTAGGCCTTATGACAACTTTATTAAGCTTTAATTAGCAAGACTATTTAGTTCGTTAAAATATATCCATATGTTTAACTCAATAAAAGATTCATCTCATTAACTACTCAATCGATTTTACAATAGATTACACTATTCCTAACATCAGCCCAGCATGACAGTTAAGAAACTCTCACTCTGTATCACCCAACTTAGTCTCACTACCTTGAACATTTCCATTAAAGAAAATGTGGCACAAAATTTACACCTAAGTTAAGCGATTCTTCTTCTAACTAAATTTTAAGAGTTTTAGCTCCTACTCATGTTTACAAAACTTCCATAAATAACTAGTGTACTCATGCAAAAAAGACTCAAAGTGATAGAAAACAAGAAACAAAGTATGGGAATGGCGTCGAGGGTAGGTTTCCAATTCACCCACTATACTTTTCTTCTCCTTAGCTTCACTTTTTAGCTCTTTCGGCTGTGATTTCTTTCTCTTTCCTAAAGGAAAGTTCCCTTTTCTTTACTGTGTGAGTAGCAGCTAGAATTCAAAACAAAAGAGAATGTTCTAAAAGTAGTGGCTTCATAATCCTTTTATATCGCTCTTCTTTAGCTAAGATGCTGCCATGCAGCCCCTTTAGGTCATATCTCAGCACCCAATGCTGGTTCTTTTCTGTCTACATCTATTAGCTCATTTAATGAATACTCAGATTCGTGTGTGCCTCTTCTATCGACATAGTGTAGCCATGTTCACCACAAAAGCTCTCGACATTGTTATAGCAATGAAACTGCAGCTTGTGGCTGCAACAAAGCTTTAGTGCAATGCATATTGCTATGACAACTTTTGAACTTCTTTCTCTACTAATTAAAATATGGGGAACAGAACTTAAAGAATTCTTAATAATTTCCAGAATAACTCAAGTAGAGTTCATATCAATTCATCATGCTTAGATGTAATTATTCCTCATATGCTATCGTTAAAAACTATCTGATCATGCACTCCAATTTGGACAATTAATAAGCTTCAATTACAATAAAATAATTTTTTTTTCTAGAGTTCTAGGAAATCTTGGAGGTCTTTCCTAATTATTTGATTGAAGTTTATATTCATAGATTTGAACTTTGTTTACTTTGTATTCTTGAAATTTATGCATATTGGTATTTTGCATATACATGGTTGTGGTATTCTACAGGATTTCAATCATTTATATTTCAATGGGGTTCTAGTTAGGTGCAAGTTTTTGAAGTGAGGGAATATTGGTGGGTCTGGTTTGAACAGACGAATGGTTTGGAGAAGTTTAGTGTTTTAGTACTTCTTTGATTTGGGGTAAGGTTCTTTCAGTTCTTGCTTCGATACTTAGTCTTGGCAAATGTAATTTGTAACTTCAAATAAGTCTTTTGAGATCTTCAATGAGACTTTTTGGAATATGTAAATCTCTAGTCTTCTTTTAACACCTATAAATTGAGGTGTTATTTACCGTTAGTAAGCAATCAAGCTTCAATTGAGCAAAATGTCAAAACACTCAAGAAGTTTTTCTCCATACTCTCTCTTCATTCTAAGTTTTAGCCTATTTTCTTTGATTGCCTCCAACAAATTTGGTATGAGAGCCATCCTAAAATGAACATGACCTCCAATTGTGTTCTAAACTTATTTTTCATCCCAACAAACCAAGTTCCGATGTTTGATGGAGAGCATTATAATTATTATTGGGAAAGCCTAATGGAGACCATTTTTATTTCTCAAGATCATTGGGAAATCATTGAAGAAGATTATGAAGTACCTCCTAAAGGAGACAATGAAGGCACTTTGATGTGGTCACTAGATTAAAAGAAAGAGTTTAAAAACAATAAAAAGTGAAATGCTTTAACGCTTTGAGTCATTCAACAAAGTGTTAGTAAGTCCACTTCCTCGAATATTTAGTATTAAAAAAGTTAAAGATACTTGGAAAATTGGCAAAAAGGAATTTTAGGGATCTGAAAAAGTTGTTTCCATCAAGTTTCCAATCTTTGTAGAGAGATTTTGACAACTTGACGATGAAGAAAAGTGAAAACGTTCGAGAATTTCTCGAGTTTATGGAGATTATCAATCGAATGAGGTGTAATGTTGAGACAATTCTAACAAAGGGAGTCCAGGGAAAAGTTGTCAGAGTCTTCCTCCCAAACTTAATCTTGTTAGTTATTGCCACTGTTATGATTTTATTCATTTAATCACTAATTGGGTTTATTATGTTAGCTCCTTTTTTATACATATTTTATTGGGATAACGACATATATGGTTATTTAAAATAGTCAATTTTAAAAAATGGTCAAACAATCTTACGTTTTCAAGAATGACCAACTTTAAAATAGGAAAATTTATGTTATTTTTTGGTACGAAACTACCCTTAGAATGAATATTTTATCCCAACTCAATTTTATGGAAGAATCCTGCCATAACAAAAAAAATACCAATAATTTAGAAAATATAAAAAATTAGTAAAGAAAAAACCTATAATTTAAGAAGTAAAATGAAAAAAATTAAATATAGTAAAAATTTGAATAAAAAGTTAGATATTTAAACTTTAAAATTTTTCAACATCCTAATCAAAATCAAATAACTATAAATAGAAATTTAAATTAAAATCTTTATTAACAAATAAGGATAAACATAAATTTAAATCATAATCCTTATTAAAAATACAAATAAAATTTTAAAATTTTAAAAGAAATCTTTAAAAATATAGTTAATATTTTAAAAATATTAATATGCAAATACATATTATACTTAAACAATTTTATTCTAGAAATACTCTTATGGCATAAATACTTCTCAAATATGTTATGTTATTCCAAAAATACTCCCTAAATACTCTATTTTATTCTAAAGTACTTTTTCTATTTCAAAAATACTCCCTAAATATCACAAATACTCCATAAATACTCTCTTATAGAAGAATACTCCTTAAATACTAGCTAGAGCTACTCACCTCCTTCTTATTCCAAAATTACTCCCTAAATACTCTTTTAAGAATACTCCCTAAATACTATCACCTCGTTCCTGATCCAAAAATACTCCCAAAATACTCTAATACTCTTTTATTTCAAAAATACTCTCATATTTTAAGTTGTAAACTAGATACTCTATAAATACTCTCTTTAAATACTCTCTTTAGGTTAGACTATTTTAAGAAAAAAAATTATTTTTTTTGGTGTTGGGTGTTTGTCACGCTATTTTTTAGCTTAGACTATTTTAATAATAATAATAATAAAGAAAAAACTTTTTGGTGCTGGGTGTTTAAAAAGCTTTTTTGGTGTTGGGTGTTTGCCAAGTTATCTGCCTTTGTTGAAAAAGAAAAATTTAAGAATTTTCTACGTAGTGTACCTCTTATGATGCCCAACGTGAAGATAGAAGTCGATGACTTTACCATGAAAAGTAGAAGAAAGACACAAAATCACAGTAAAAGAAAGCCACAAAAATCATGTCTTATATTCATTGTACTTGAGAGTTGAAGTTTTGTCGAAGTAGAAGAAGTCATTTTGTCGTCTATCATTTAGAAATTAAGATGTAAAGGGGTTTTTCAAAGTGGACAAACATGAAGCGAAATGTGGAGAACAAATAATTATTCGGTTGAAAACAGAATCTAAAGGAGAGAATTAAAAAAAATGAAAAAGGAAGATAATATAACAAAAAAAAATGGTTAGAATAGGAGAGAGGTGAAGAAAAATTATTTTGAATTAAAAAGAGATAATCAAATTTAAAAAAAGGGTAAAATGGTTCAAAGCAAAAATACTAAATAGTTGAAAAAAAAAACAAAATGATCATTTTTCATTATTAGAAGTAGTTTAGCCATTTTTCAAAATGGGTTGATTAAAAAAGACACCTACTCCAATTTCTCAATTGGGATAATTACACAATAGGGCATTTCCTATAGACCCATTTCATAAAAGTCTAACCCATTTTTATTTTCACAAATAGTTTTTGGCCCAAAAACGTAAACCCAAGGAAATAGCAAATTGACAATTTTAACCCTCCCCGCACGCGATTTTAAGGCGCCATTTTTTTCAGTTGAAAAAAAAAAGAAAATCATAGTCACCCATGCATGTGAAGATTACGGCTGAAAGTGGTGAATCTCTTCTCAAACCGTTTTCGAAAATCTTTTATATTTGGTATTCTTCTTCGGTTTTCTTTTCAAACTACAAAGGGTTTGAAATTTTTCAGAATTAGGACAGCTTTTTCGTCGTTCTTTCATTCATAGCGAAATAAGTATGTATCATTTTCTACTGAACATTTAGGGTTTGAGAAAAATAATTTTGCAGTTTATTGAAGGAAAAAACTTAGGATTTGGTTTCTGCATTTATAAAATATGTTTTGTGGAAGCAGGAATTTTTTTCGTTTTGCTTCGTCTTCAAGCTCAGCAGCTACAATCTCCCATTTATACAGTGTATGATTTCAATTTCGTCATCAACCTTTATTTTTCAAAACTTATAAATAGTGTATGAACCTTATTTTTTTGTGTATATATAATAAATCATGCAGCTTTCAAAAAAATTATAATTTTATGAACAATGTATGAACCCTATAATTTTCGAAACTTATGAACAGCGTATGAATAAATAAAAAATAATGTGAAACTTCCATGTTTGTTGAAGTCTATGAACATCATTCCTCCGCACTCTTTGAAATTTGTATATTGAAATATATTTGAAATCGTTTGAAATATGTATAATTATTCATGAATAATTTGAAACCTTTGTAATAGGTATGAAACATATATAAAGGTAGTGTGTGGAAATCTGTGGATTAGGTATGAAAAATATATAAACGCCTTGTATTCAAACTGCCTTTGGTTTTGAACTGATGCAATAGGTATGAAACATCCGTGCTACCATTGGTTAGCTTTGTTAGCTCCTTTTGAACTGATGTTGGAGAATGTATATTCATAAATTGTATGAATGTATTCTTATTGGTTTGATTTAAGCATTGGTTAGCTATTTTTTTTAATAATGTGTGAAAGACCACTTCGAATGTTACAGAGTGTGTTATGTATTTTAAATGCAATTTCTTCATGTGTGTTGTTTATAATTGATGATGAATAATTTGTATTCATAACTCATACGAATGTATCATACTTATTTGATTGTAGCAATAATTCAATATAACTGATTTATGTACGTTCATTACAACTTGTTTAGTCCAAAATGCAAAAATTGATTTATGTATGTTCATTATAACTAATGTTGCGTAATGTATATTCATAGTTAGCGTGATTGTATCATTATTGTTTTGAATGTAACATTGGTATGATATATGAATTGATTGAATCAAAATAATCATATCATGTTCATTATGATTGAATGTATCATTATGGTTTAGAATTTATAATGACAATTAGTTTGAATGTATATTGCATATGGATTTTACATTACTATATTGTTTGGTTTGAATGTTGAAAAATTGTATGATAAATACTTATTAAATGAATGTCTGAAATTTGTAATTTGTTATTATCAGTTGCGAATTTGTGTTAAGAAGAAGCAACACATCGTCTTCTTCGTTCGTTAATAGACTTAATCTTGAGGTACATTCATTTTCCAATTTATGTCCTTGTGGTATGATTCTAAGTTTGTAAATGTCTGATATTGACTGAGTTGGTTACGTTAGTGTAAAATGTCTAATATTTTTTTTTCGTGAAGTATGAAATAATAAGCTCATTGATGAGATTCAACGTCAGTTGGAATAAAGGGAGATTGAATGTATTCTAGTCTATGTTATATAATATGAAGACCAAATATTCAAATGATATACGTATGAATGAGTATAAACTAATGATACTATATGACTAAATAATAAATTTTTTCAAACATTGTTTGCGTTATGTTAAAAGAATTGTACATTACTATGGTATGATATAAGAAAAATTGTATGGTGTATGTTTTGTAGAAGGTAAATAAGAAAACAAAGGGGAAAGGCAAAGCAATGAGAAAAAGTGAAAGGATATTTACTAATCATAAGAGGGCAGAAGCATGAAAAAAAACCAAAACTTGTTGAGCTAAGTTCAAGCGAGGTATGAAATTAACATACATTAACCAATTTAAATTGGAATTTGTTTGAGAAACTATGATACTTTTTTAATATAGCATGATAGTAGTAGTGAGGAAGGATCAAAGTTGGGAATACCAACAAAGTCGAACTTCTACGGCAGGTTATTTGGCAACATGCGAAAACTGAGGCCAAATAGAGCAAAATTTATGGTTGAATTAAGTGTTGAACAAGATGATGAAATTTTAGGAATCCAAATAGTTTCTTGCATCACACTACTACAAGCAGAGGTAATTAATGAAAGTACAAAAATTCAAGATATTATTGGAAAAAAGATTGTTAAATCTTATTAATTAATTATATATGTGTTTGCAGATACCATAAATATATGAAGAGACGATAGTAGAAGAAACAATGGAAGAAATGAATCAAGACACTAAAAAGGACTTGGAAGATGATGCTGAATCAAAAAAAAAATATGAAGAAGAGAGTCACGCACTGGTTGCCATAGAGAGAAAATGAAGAGAATATCTAAAGAGGACGAATTAGAGTTATTATGTTAATATATACAAATTTAATACTAATTAAAGGTGTTAATAGTCAATATAATTAATTGCAAGAAGATATAGTGTCGCTGGCACAAGGGATGAAAGAAAAAATAGCCAAGAAGGCTAAAGAACAAATGGTATGATACTTATATACTAATAAATTGCTTAAAGTATGAATTCTACAGAAAATAATGATATTAATGTTAATAAAATTTATCTTCAACAAAAGACAATTAGATCAAGAAAAATAGAAACGTGAGGGACAAGACATAAAAGAAAATTTGAGAAAGAAGAAAAAAGGGAAACAAAGATATATATATATATTCATTATGATTGATAAATAAACATTCATACTCAATAAAGTTTATTATGATTGCAAGATGATAAAAAAAAAAAAAAATTGCAAGCGAGAATGAGGGTACAGTTGATGAAGTATGTATGATTAATATATTACACATATAAATTTAGAGTGGCTTACTGTGTTATATTAATATATTACATGTATTATTAATATATTACGCATTATATGACGTAATATGTATTATTCATATGAAATGTGTGTTGTATAGTATGATTAATACTGTGTTATATGATATTTATATGATGTAATATAGTATGAATATAGTATGATTAATACTATATGACAGTAATATAGTATGACTAATATTGTGTTGTATGATATTTATAGTCTGGTATGAAATATATGGCGTAATGTATATTATTCACATGAAATCTGATTAAAATAATGAAAACATGAATTTAGGGGGAGCTATTGTTGTTGCCAAGAGAAAAATGGTCAACAACACAAAAATTAATGATTTACGGACGCCTAGAAGTGCTGAAGCAAATTAAAGAGAGGTTGAGTAACAAACACTTAATGAGATTTAGGAATAGTTATTTCAGGAATTTCATAGACTTGAAAATTAAGAAACTCCCTAGTCAGATCCTATATCACATCATCAAAAACACAAAATTAGATCAACAATGCCTAATGAGCTATGGCTTAATTTCAGATGAAGGCTAGTAAAGTTTACAATAGATAATTTTAAAAAAATAACAGAGATGAAATGTGGTGAAGTAGAAAAAATAGATAAAAAGAGATTGGAAGGAAGGTTTTTTAAAAAATATTTCGATGAAGAGAGGCCAGCTAAGAGGTCATATATTTTAAGCCTCTTCAATAGCATATAAAACGTAAAGAGAAAAGATAGAGTAAAGTTGGTGAAGGTACACCTGTTGGCCAATTTTATATTAGTGAAACAAATTGGGACTGACATAGAAACAGAGTACCACTATCTATTGGATGACGAAAACATGTTTGAGAATTATAATTAGGGGTGTTTGGTTTACAACCTAACAATAGAATCCATCAAGCGATCAATAAAACATCCAGATGTGTAAATTATAGGACTGGCAAGATTCTCATACACTATCATAGTATGGGCTTCCGAGTACATACAAATGCTATCTAGAGAGCCTCCATATTATGCTAGAAAAGTCAGCTTTGGTATTCGAAAGATGAAGAATTAGGCAACAAATATGTAGCCAGAATGGAAAGAACTCGCTGTGAAAATATTTGAGAATGATAAGGTATGTTTATGTCTTGTTAATTTTCATACTAAATATATATTTATCAAACAGTATTTGAGAATAATTTATTTAATCATTTTGCAGTTTGAGATTGTGAAAATGAAAGTAGAAGGAGGTGAGGAGACTAGAAAGGCATAGAGAAAATCAACAAAGTTCATTTCGAGGAGGCAAGACCGTTGTATACCACCACAAATGTGGTGAAAAAGACAATTTTTTCTTTTTTTTCTCGGAGTTTTAGAAAATTATTATGAAAAACTTTGAAAATTTGAACAAAAAGATAGGTGACCTGTACTAAGAGGTGGTGGATAGGGAGGAGGGGACAAAGATGAAGAAGATGGACAAGGGGGGAGGGGTGAAGGAGATGAACAAGGGAATGTTGAACGTGAAGGATGTGACAACAATGAAGAAGAACAAGAAGAGGTGAAAGACAATGAAAGAGGGGTTGAGGTACCAACAATGGGAGGATTAGAAGGTGGTGATGAACCACAAGATAGAGCAAAGGCATTGAGGCAACCAAATACTGTAAATATATATTATGGCTAAAAAACTTGTATTATAATTATAGTTTAATCAATTAACATGTTGAAAATGAAGGATCCATTTTTTGATGAAATCGAGAGTGAAGAAGGCATTATATCTACCAACTTCTTAAAAGAGGTGGACGAAATAATAAGAAAAGCAACTATGATAGAGGTACGTATATGTATGCGTAGGAATGAATAATAAATACTACTTAGGACTATTTACGTACGAATGGTTGGACTGAATGAAAATTTAAACTTATATGTATGCATAAATCATACAATAAAAAATA
>JAOANK020848683.1:0-10291 GCA_026257165.2 Telfairia occidentalis | reverse complement strand
AGGTTAAAGAGTTTAACCGGTTAATCTCGGATCATTGGAGCTCATGATCTATAGGTCCATTAGGTCCCTCGGCTAGCACACATCGGATAAATCTTTAGAACAGTGAGGTGAATGGATTTGAAACGTTCAAATTCTATTAAGGGAATGAGCATTAAATATATTTGATATATTTAACGTCTTAGCGTTTAGTTACGAATTTAACGTACAATAAAAGTTGAAAATAATATTTTAATGAGATTTAAATATTATATATATGAATAGAAATTCATATTCAGAAAAATTGTTTTTTCGAAAAACAGGATTAGTGGTTTTAATATTATTTTAATATTTGTTATTAAAATAATATCATTAAATTAAAATTGGTTTTATTTAGCAATTTTTATTTATTTTGGATTTGATCAAAAATAAAATAGAAATTAAAAAGGAAAAATCAAGTTAGTGGAAAAATCCAGTAATATGATTTTTCCTTACAACATTGTGTGTTGTCATGCTCTTGTGTTGCCACAAATCCCACTAATTGCATGAGATTGAGGTGTCAATTTCTCACGCATTTGATGCATGCAAAATTATTTCTATAAATAGATGGATTTTCAACTTAATTTTAGTTAATTCAATTGTTGAATTTTCATAATATTTGATTTTCCAAAATCCATGTGTTTTAAGAGTTAGAGCATATTTCTCCCTTCAAATTCTCCCTCAATTTCACCTCTTTTTAGATCTCACAATCCGTTCTAAGGCCAAAAATAGCTGAGAAGACACTTGTGGTGGTCCAACATTTGTTCGTGTTTAGTTTCGTGGAAAATCGAGGAAGATCGTGAGCTTCAAAGGTTAGTATTTTTACTCATTGTTTTTCATCTTGAATAAAGCATGTTTATCCTTTTTTTTTTTTTTTTGCAAATTAGAATGCAATTGGTCCATTTTGGTGCGCATGCATGCCGTTATTTCCTTCAAACCATTGTCTTTAATAGTAACAATTTAAAATTTGTAAGGACTATTTTTTACATTAAATTAAGACTAGAAATTGCACACGTGTTTCATACTAGTAATAATAAAAGTGTGAAGGTGCAAGAAACTTCTTTGGGATAATTTTAACCTTGGTTTTTATATAATCCCTAATTTATTCTATTCTTTTAAACTCACCACACTAAGAACATATGTACCCAAAACACTAGAGTATAGTTGTCCAAACATAATAATAATAACACATTCATGTAAGTAGCCCCTCTTAGTAATAATAACACACTTGGGTGCTAAAGTGTAGTTGGTAAAGATCTAGACTAGAGCAAATTCTTGTGCAGGTACTAGTGACTGGTAATCTTACACACCTCTACTTTAGCCTAGAACGTGAGCCAGATTTACGCAACAATATTTTTTGTCATCATGGAGATCTAGTAGAAGATGTTACCCAATGCTTTCTCTAGAAATCAAAGACAATTTTAGAACATCATCCTAAATATTTAAAACATCAAGTGTTGGTGAGAGGCGTTTGACCACTTTAATTACCAGTTGTCGTAGGCCTAGGCCCTGAGGGTTAGCTGCTCTCTTAGAGATGCATTTTATCCCTCACGTATTTCGACCATTACTAGCAGCCCAAGACTAATAAGTGGGTTATCCATAGGCAAAGAGAAGGGGAATCAATTACAACATTGCAAGCCCAGATAAAAAAGATGAAAGGCTAGCTAGTCTGAATAGCTTAAATTATCCATAGGCAAAGGCTAGAAGAGCAAATTCGGCTAAGGAATAAAGGAGATATGTCAAAAAGAGCCAAAACCTGATAACACAGCCTCTCAACGCTAAAGGAGGGTGTTGAGATGCCCAAATAGTGACCATAAAGATAGAATAATACTATAGTGACAATAAAGATAGAATACTGCAGCGTTGGGACACTGGAATTGTAGCATCTCAATGCCACTCAATTTCAAAGAAGACAATAGCTAAAATAGAAGTAGCGTTGAGACATTACTACGTCGATAATTCTTCTCTATAATTCAAAAATGCGGTGGCAATCCTATAATACAACGTTTCAACACTATCTCCTAGCGTCTCGATGCTACTAGAAAATCTATTTAATCATTTTCATTGCAAGGGTTGGAAGTTCGACTTTGGGGCCATTTTCAATACGATTTTTGAGGTGCAAATCATATTTCAGTTGGCATTCATGCTAGGGCTAATTTGGAAGCTTTGCTTTGGGGGTGAAAATTACCAGCACGAAAGTCGATTCAAAGCTCTCACCTCTCTTTTATATTCTGTAATTTGCTTTGCTAGGTTGTTCCAAACTGATTTTCATGATGTATCATAGCTAAACCTTTTAGTTTTAGGGTGTTGGTTTCTTTTATGGACACTTAATTACGTTATTGAACTCTTGAATGCATTATCTACAGTTTTCTTCTAAATTCCAATCCTTATTGCTTGCATTTATTTAGCCAATAAATGTATTACTTCTATATTTACTATCTTGCTCGTGACCGAGGGTGGTATATTAGACAATAGGATGTAAACACATGTTTCTCTAGGTGTGAAAGTGATAGGGGCACGTGTGAGGTCCGTAATAGGTTATGTTTTTGCCACTTTCAAAGTCTTATTGTAAGAGATCGAATAAGGAGTTGCATGTGAGGGTTGGTGGACCTCGAGATGGGGAAGCTCGAGTTTATAAACCTTAGACTTAGAAAAGTAGTAATTTATTGCATCTCTCGAGTTTAGTTAAATAGTTAATTCTGCCAACACCCTAAAACTATTTGTTCCTTGATTTTCCTCTCTTTACGTGCCTCTGAGCGTTATCATTTTATTTGTTTGCTAAATTAGATCTGTTGCATGACTGTTAGTTTCCCTAAATAAAATTTGACAACAACTATCTTGGTACTTAGCAGAGCGATAACTCGATTTCCAAAGGACGATACTTGGTCTCTTAGACCGTTTTATATTACAATTTGACCCGTGCACTTGTGGTAATGCAGTGAGTCACAATTAAGTTTTTGGCACCATTGTTGGGGATTGATGTTATTATTTCTGTTTATATTGAGAGAGTGTTGTCGGTTTTACCTTAGGGAATATATTATTTTTGTTTTTATTTTTTTTAGTTATTTTAGTGCATGTGTAGAATCTCTGCGGCTAACCTAGTCCCTTTTGACTCTTAAATTGACAAAATCTCTAGAAAGAATCGAAGGAAGAATAGGGGTGAGCTAGTAATTATGGATGAGCAATAGGGAAAGCAGAGGGCAAATCCCCATAGCTCAACCAAGGATCGAACAAGCACCAATTGCTGTATGCAACTTTAAGCTTAAACTAGGATTGATTCAGATGGCCTATGAGGGAGCATTCAGAGGCCTAGCTATTGAGGACCCACATAAGTATATTCGTTCTTTCCTAAAAAATTGCAGCACGGTAAAAATAAATGGTGTGTCTCCTGATGCTATTCATCTGAGGTTATTTCCATTTTCTATGCAAGACCGAGCTAAGAATTGGTTGGAAACACTTCCAGTAGACAACATCACCATTTGGGATGAGCTAGCCTAGACTTTCCTGAATGAATTTTTCCCACCTTCAAAAACTCAGAAGCATATATCCAAGATTGGTGCTTTCAGGCAACATGAGATAGAGTAGTTGTTCGAGGCGTGAGAGCTTTACAAAGACCTCTTATACAAGTGCCCTCAGTACGGTTTCCCAAATTGGCATCAAATCCTGTTTTTCTGTAATGGTTTAACCAGTGCTACTAAATCCATTTTGAATGCAGCTTGCAGGTAGCTCAATATTTTCAAAGACTACTGAGGTGGCCCGCACTATAATTGAGGATATGGGTTGTCACCAGCTACCATTGGCCTCCTAAAAGGGATGTTTCTAGAACTCTAGGACTCCATGAGGTCGATGAGGTAAGTGCTCTAAAAGCAAAAATGGCTACGTTGACTAACGTCCTTAGTAATTTGACTATGTGAAGAAAGTTACAATCGATCATAGCAATGGTAGCATGTCAGATGTACCCGACTTGGGAAAACCTTCAGTTGGAGAAAGTCAATTACATGAATAAGAACTATGGATTTCAAGGAGCCTAGCAGAACAAATTTGGAGTCTAGCAGACTTCGCCGCCCACCCATTACTACTCAGGAATTCCAGACGATGAAAATTATTCTTATGCTAACAATAATGTTTTGAATCCTCTAGGTCTTGCTTCTACCTGACAGCAGCAAACTGAGAGACAACTGTCTTTGGAGGACATGTTAGCTACATTTATCACGAAGTCCAGGAATCGGATTTCCATCTTGGAGAATAAGGTGGATAGCAAAGAAAATGCCCTGAAGAATATGGAGATTCAGATCGGCTAGATTGCCACCACTCTAAATACCATGCTGAAAGGCAAGTTCTCAAGAAATACCAAGGAAAATCTGAGAGAGCAATGCACTACCATAATATTGAGGAGTGGTAGAACACTAGAGGAGCCTGAACACTAGAAGGAGGTCGAGAAAGCTGAAGAGAAGAAGAGAGATGAAGACAAGGATGAGGAGACATCGAGGGAGGCACCCAAACTGTCATCATCAGAAAGTATTCTGATTCTATCTCTATTAATCTTAATGCTATCTCATACCCTCAACGCTTTAGGAAAAAAAAACTCAATGCTCAAGTTTCAAAAATTTTAGAAATCTTTAAGAGACTACACATATTTGTTGATGATCTTGAGCAGATGCCCAATTATGTGAACTTTCTTAAGAAGATCATGGCTTCAAAGAAAAAGTTTGAGTAGTATGAGATGATGAATCTAACAGAGGAGTGCAACGCGATTATACAAAAGAATCAGCCTAAAAAATTAAAGGATCTAGGGAGTTTTACTATTCCCTACACTATAGGCAATCTTTTTATAAATCGTTATTTATGTGACTTAGGAGCTTCGATTAACTAAATGCCTCTGTTAGTTTACAACAGACTGAATTTGGGTGAGGTGCAACCCACTACGATATCGCTGTAACTGGTAAATCGGTTCATTACTCGCCTTTGGGGTATAGTGAAAGACGTTCTTGTAAAGGTCAACAAGCTTATATTCCTTGCAGACCTTGTGGTGCTTGACATGGGAGATGATGTCAAGGTACCCTCATCCTTGGGAGACCATTTTTGTCCACAAGAAGGGCCTTGATAGATGTGCATTAAGGTAACCTAACCTTGAGAGTAGACGACGATGGTAAAATTTGATATTTATCGACCCACGCGACACCCTACCAAGGTTAGTATGTGCTATAAAGTAGAATATTTAGATAAACCAACTGTTAAATTTGATTCTACTGTGGTCTATGTTGGTTTGGATGAGAATAACTGCATGCTAAAATCTAGTTGTAGTAGCCTAGGCAAAATGAATGAGGTTGAGCTTGTCATTCATACTTTTGTTTATGTTTATGTTTCTAATTGTGCATCTGTTGAACATGACAGACATCATTCTAGGACTGTATTGCATGATAGAAAGCTTGAAAAAGATAAGCCTCCTGTTATAAAATTTAAACAGCCCCTGCCCCATTTTAAGTATGTATTTTGTGATTCTTCTACTCATGTTGCTTTACCTTCTATTGTGAGCATAGTAGAAGAAAATATTTTTCTAAATGTGCTTTGTAGGATCAAGAATGAATGTGGAAAGGAAGATCACTGGATATAGGACATGGTGGTGAATGACTGATGATTTGATGTCCCGTCCAACTGAGGACATTAAATCAAGCGTTTCTTGGGAGCCAACCCAAGTTTCTTTCCTTTAGTTTCCTTGTTTTTAGTTAGTTTGTTGTTTGTTTTTGTGAGCCCAACTATTCCTTGAAATTCTACTTCTTGCCCTTTGTTTCAGGAGCTATAACACAGTCGTACTCAGTCTAATTGCCTACATGTTGTGGACCGTCTCACCCTCCAGGCCAATACTGTTTGCTCTTGCTTTGTCTTTTTTTTTTCATACACTGAGGACAAAGCATGATTTTAAGTTTGGGGTGTGGGGTCTTGAGTGCTTTGTGCTAATAGGATAGATTACGTGTGAATTGTGTGTTGAGGTCCTAAATATGTTATTGATTGATGATTTAGAATTCTAGATAAATTTTTTTTGTTTGATTGAATGATATGATTGATTGCCCGCCTGACTGTGTGCTAAAAAGTAGAATTGTTGATGCTTGCATGTGAGGGCTATGACTTTCCATGATTTTTTGTGAGGTGCTTGTGAGTTGAAATAGGGAGATTAGTAGGCATACTTTTGATCTGAGTTATGTTCGAAATTCTTCTTTAAATTCCTGGTATTTTAAGCACACAGTCCCCTAGTTTAAGTTCTGAAGGCTTAGAGTGTCGTTGATAGCACACAAAAATGTGCTATCCTTAGGCCTAATTTTAGCTAGTTTTGTTTGTTAATTTCGGAGGTTTCATGTGTTTATTTGTTCAATTGTAAATACCGAGCACTTTTGGATGAAATTAAAAATTTGGTGCTGTTCGAGTTTAAAAACGAGCTTAAAAAGACAAAATTTAGCTAAGGAAAACAAGAAGCCAAAATAACTTAGACCCGAGGTAGCAGTATCGAGACACCATGCAAGGCGCTGAGACGCTGAAATTTTCTAGAATTTTGATGTTAGGATCATCAGTGTCGGTCGTAGGACATGTGAAGAATAGTACGCTCGTGTGCCACACACAACGCAGCAATGTCTAAACGAGCACACGGCGTCTAGACGTCCCCACATGCATGCACGCCAGCCAACCCACACACACAACACAAGTGAGGTTTAGACGCCCCTTGCTGCCAACCCAAACCAACGTTGAGACGCTGCCATATTTTGGTTCCCTAAACGATGCTTGTGCTGCACAAAAAGTTGACCATATAAGACTAGTGTCAAGACGCTGTCTTATAGCGTCTTGATGCTGCGGGCAGTGAGCAAATTAAAAGTTGATCTTGTGCACCGAAATGGGGGAGGCAATGTATAGAGAAAAAAGGCTACAGTTGGAGCTCAATCTTTTAGAGGAGGAGTTTCCCATGAAGTCCCCGAAGAAATTCGATGCTCAAGATTGCAGGTCTTACATCGGGAACAAGTGTGGCACGCGTCTTAGAGAGTTTTCTTTACCTTTTTTAGATTTAGTTTAGATTTGTAATTTCTTGGGGAGTCTCTGTTTTATTTTGTAAATTTGAGTGGCGGGATTTTTCCTTGACTCATCGTAACGCATTGTGACCTCTATACTTTATTAATTGTATGGACTTTTTCTTATCCCTTGTGATTTATTCATGCTTTCGTATGCTTAATGCTTTTAATCTCCTGATCAAGGATTAAATTGTTTGCATGATTTGAGTTTTAGCTCGACAGAGTAAGGCTTAAATTAGATCTCGAATGCATGACAGTAGTTGGCCAATGTGATGAGCAGAGGTTTATTTTATAGAAGCATGTATTATTATTATCTCTTGTGGGTCTGTTGTGAACCGTGATGGCAAGCGGGTTTTCTCATAGCTCTCAAGAAGATTGAATCACAATGGGTCTTCCAAGGGGTGATAATCGATGGGTAGTTCGTAATGTCTTGCTAGTGTGTAGGTAATAGACCGAGAGGTTGAATTTGCACTTAGTGAGAGACTAGGTAACCTCGGGAGGGGAAGCCAAATGTTAATTAATCTCAGCTTATGATAGCATTCTGATAGAAAACTCTGTTTGTTAATGAAGTTTAGTGTCACATAACATGTCAATTAGCGTTAAGACGCGCTCTCCTTATGCTTTTTCCATCTATCTAGGATTAGGAGTAGTGTAATTTAGCTTTCCTTTCAATAATGGATTCCCTATATAAAATGAGGTGTAGCTATCTATTGTAATTAATCAAACTAGAAACCCAATCCCGAGGACGACACTCAACACTCATATTCACTATATTAAAACTGACCCGTACACTGTGGTAATTGCCCTTGGGTCGGCGATGATTGTTAATGAAGTTAGACTTTGGATGTCTCAAAATGGTCTGGTTATTGGATAGTGAACTTCTAGGTTAAAGTAGTCATGCTGAAAATGGATTGTGCTAAAAAAAGAGTCTAAAGAGGTTACCTTTGCCTTTCATGTTGTGCGTAAAAGTATTGAAGAAAAGTGAGTATTGTCCTAGGATAGACGGGCTGCTCGTAGTTGGATATCCAGCACCTAGAAAGTGAAGATAAGCCAGAATAAAGGTAACACGTCTTGACTAGGCTCCTCTTTTAGCAAAATGGAAGAGTTTGTTGCATTGCTCATAGTTGGGTGCTCAACACCTAGGAAGTGGGGGTATGCCAAAACGAAGGTGATACAAGCTTCCTTTCTAGAAAAAGAAAGAAGAAAGAAAATAAAAAAAAAATAGTAGAAAAAAAGAAAAGAAAATTAAAAGCAATGAAAAAGAAAGAAGCTACCTAAGTTAGAAATTGTCACTGGAAAATGATTTAGTGCCAAAGTAGGGACAGCTTTAGGAAAACCTTATTAACTACACTCAAGGCTTGTAACGACTAGAGCAGGATGGGCTTGCACACATACACACAAGGGAGAATAAGAATTGGCCTTCGACTTTCTCTCTGATAGAATGTACTTGAACATTTCTTCTATTGTGTCCATTACATGTCATTGTGTATTGAGATAGGAGTTTGAAGCATGCTAGTATTGAAGTTCCCTTCTAAGTTTGTGCTTTATTTTTGCTCGGGACTAGCAAAACTCTAAGTTTAGGGTAGTTGATAGCTCTCTAAAAGTGCTATTTTAGGGCCTTAAATTTAGTAGTTTTGTGGGTTTAATTGTGTACTTTGAGGCTTTATATAATGAATTTGTAGGAATCGAGCATTTCGAGGCAAAAAAATAAATTTAGTGTTGTTTGGATTGAAAAACAAGCCTAAGAATAGAAAATTCAGCTAAGGAACAAAGAAGATATGTCAAAAAGAGCCAAAACTCGAAAGCATAGCGTCTCAACATAAAAAAACATGAAGCATCGCAACACTACGCTGATAATTCTTCTATGTAATTCAAAAATGCAGTGGCAATCATGTAATATTAAAGCACAGCATCTCAATGCTATCTCGTAGAGTCAAATCTATTTAATCATCTTTTTGCTGCAAGGGTTTGGAGTTCAACATTAGAGGTCGCTTTCAGTGTGATTTTGGAGGTGCAAAACCAGATTTCAATGGGCATTGATGCTGGGGCTGATTGAGAAGCTTTGCTACTTTGTGAGGGTGAAAATCACGAGCACGAGAGTTGGTTTGGAGCCGAAGATTGGGAGAATCGGCCGGGGAGTTTTCTCTCCTCTTTTTTATATTTTGTAATTTGTTTTGATGATGTAAGGTGTATCAACATACATGCACAGCGGAATAAGGATCAAAACACTCTAATTAGCTCAATTTAATTAAGGAAAATCATGCTTTTAAAAGAGAAAAATAGGGAAATTGTGTACACACCTCTGGTAGCTCAATTTCTCCACTATCTCCGGCAGATTTGTGTTCTAATCAACTCCCGGACCACCACTAGACTATTCCCGACTATTCTCCTGCCTTGGAACGGGATGGTGGGATTCCTTGATTGGTGAATTTGGGTGACGAAAGAGTGAATGTTGGCTTAGAGTTCAACACATGAACAACCAACTTTTGGGAGAATTTTTGAACCCTTTCATCAATCTCTTTATGCACAAAAATGAAGCCTATTTAAAGGCAATTTCATGCACGAAAATGTCACCTATGATTGACACTCAACCATGGTGATTAAACAAAGAATTTGGGTGGCAAAAGGAGAGAAAATGAAGTTGGAAATTCATCAATTTCCAAAAATCCAAACTTTCCATTTCTTTTCCTTTTTCTTCTTTATTTGATTAATTTGATTTAATTTCATAAATTAAAACGAAAATGAGTTTAATTAAATTAAAAACAATTTTTAATTTAATTAGTTATTTATTTTAATATCAAATATTAAAATAATATTATTTTGCCACCGAGCCCGATTTTCGAAAAAACTCTTTTTCCAAATATGAATCCCTATTCATATGTATAACATTTAAATCTCATTTAAATGTCGTTTCGGGCTCCCTTCGATCAATTCATTCATAATCAAACGTTGATACATTAAATATATCTCATATATCTAATCCTCTCCCAAACCCGAATTCGAACACTTCAAACTCATTCACCACACTGTTCCACGGTGTTATCCGATGTCAGCTAGCCGAGGGACCTAATGGTCCTATAGATTATGAGCTCCAGCGATATGAGATTAACCGGCCAAACTCTTTGACCTAGTTAATCAACATTTGTTAACTAACTGGTCACTCCACTAAAGCCCGTAGCTGCACTCTCCTCACTATAGATATATTGTGTCCATTTGATATA
>JAOANK020848676.1:0-10292 GCA_026257165.2 Telfairia occidentalis | reverse complement strand
TGAACAAGTGTTCAAACTCAAGACAAAGTCAAAATATATCAAATATATCTTATCTCAAATGTGACGAAGATAATATTTTTTAAAGTTAATATTAAAGTTAAATAATAGTATTAGGATACAGATAGATGCTACGTATACATACTAACATTCATCATATTAGTATAAGACATTTTTTTGTTAAGTTAAAAAAATAAAACATGTTGCCTTGGACTAAAATAGATAATGTCAATGGCATAAAGAGGTTTTGTATGTTTAGAAAAAGCGTTCGTTTAAACAATATCCCAATAGTACCATGCAATGACTATAACATTATTGTAATTTGCATCTAATCCCACAGAGCCATACACCCTTTGGAGTAAGAAAAGGGAAAAAACCATATTGTAAAAGAAATTTCATTCTTGAAATTGTATAAAAGTCATTTGCTTCCTTTGTATATATTCATAAAATGCCACCAAAAAACACTAAACTTTTGCTGTGTGTTTGAGAGAACTGCAAATTAAATCCAACAAACAAACACTAATGAACAAAAAGAAGAAAGCTGACTTACAAAACCCCAATTTTTAAAAATGTGTTTGTATTACAGCAAGAGGCTGCAGCTACTGGATGAAAATGAGCAATCCGACAACAGATATTTCATTTCTTCATCCTCTTCTTCTTCTTCTTCTTCCTCATTATCTCTGCAAATCCCACCATGAATGGTGATGGCCGAGGAAAAGCACTGAGAGTCGTCGGTCATTCCTGGGACTAACAGCTTTCTTTTCTTGTAATTGGCCTTGAAACAGGCTTGTCTAAGCCTTTTTGTGTTGTCCTCCATTTGCAAATCTGGTCTCTCCTCCATTAACTTAATCTCATTCTCTAATTTCTCCACCACATTGCTTAACTTCACTCCATTCCCTTCCCCTTCTCCATCTTCCTTTCGATATTCCTGCATTTTCCCAGTAACCATTCGTTAGATAACCACTAGACTCACAAGCTTAAGTTAACAAGCAGGTACTTTCAAACCTAGGAAAATTAGCATAAGAGATAGTACAAATGTCATTACAAACCTAAAAATTTAACCGATAATGACTATCAATATTAAATAGAGACAAAATAACATAAAGATAGAAACGTATACTATTGATATGACGGTATAGGATTTAAAGTTTGTTATGAATACGAAGAATGAAGAGAGGGGGAGAGAGAGACATGCCTTGACATTCTTGATTAGGGTTTGGAGGCTCATCAATTTCCTATGTGGCCATCTTCTAATACCCAATTCCCTGCACCTCTTCTTCAAGAGAGTGAGTCCCACATTCATCTCTTTGGCAGCCTGAGTGATGGGCATGTAAAAGTACTGAGATATGGTTTTTCTCGACAATGTTTTTGATGAACTGTTAGTATTTTCTGATCTGCATTTCCTAATCCTGCCCCTCATCCCATGTTCATTTCTTTGATCTAATGATCCATTGTTTTCAGTTTCTCCACCTCCTTCTAGCATCAGAGGCTCTTCCTGAACCCCAAATCCACCGTCCATTTCCCTCCAAATCCCAACCCCATCTCTATAATCACACATACCATCTTGATCTGCACACAAGAAACAAAAAGCTTCAATCTTTGAACAAAAACAATGACCAACAACAGAATGTGATTCATGTATATTAGTTTTTTTCATCATCATGACGAATCACCTGATGGAAAGGTGTTAATAGGTTCAATATTCTTGGGGTCGAAAAAGGAGTAATTATCTGGGAAGCTCTCAAGCAAAGGAACAACGTCAAAAATGCTGTCTTGCGAGCCAAAATGACTGCAGTTCCAATCCAATGCAGAATTGTAGCTTCTACATATATATAAAAAAAAAACTAGTAAGAGTAAATCAAAGAAAAAAAATGGTTTATATGGTTATATGGTTATGTTTACGATGAAATTCAATTAAAATCACCTAAAATGGAGAGGAGAAAGATGGCAAGATAAAGGGAAAGGCTCTTCAATGGACACGACTTCACACTTTGCCCTCCAAGTGGTGCCCATTCTTCTTCTTCTTCTTCAATCTTCAAATTCACAAAGAGTGAGAGAGAGAGATGGTTGTTAAGAAATTAGTGAAAAATGTGAATTATTAGGGGGAAGAAGAAAGGGCAAAAAGTGGAGTATATATATAATGCACAAAATTGGTACGATGAATTGAGGGAATTGGAGAACGTGCGCCGCCATGGGGGATGATAAAAACCACTATCTCCAATTCCATGCATGAACGAACACCATAGGGATAGGGATATCAATTTTTTTTTATTGCTTTCATTTATTGCATTACCCTCTCGGCCTCTGTTTCTGAGAGTTACAAGATTTTTTTCATTATTAACTCACCATTCACCACCAACAAAGAGAGAGAGAGAGAAGAAATAACAAATCAGTTTCGGATTTTTAATTTAATGATGGACACTGGAATAATCATGAGACGTGTGCTCTGCTCCGGAAAATGAAATTCATTTCGCAGTCTCGGACTCCACATTATATGTGCTTTCCTTTTCATTCAGGCCCTTAATCAACCAATAACGATGAACAAATCTTTAAGACAGATCTTTTTCTTAACTTTTTTACTTCGATTTTATCTTCCTTTCATGTTGGGACCAAATTAAAACAGGACCCTTCTTCATATTTTTGGGATTTTGGATTATATATCCACAACACAAACATCATATATTTCTCACACATCCATCAACTTTTAACCATTACCTGATTCACACCTAAAAGGCTAAAACTTGGATTCAACAATTATTAAATATCTCATTTTCAATCAACTTGAATATGAACTGATGTTTTTATTTGAAAGGATTTATGATGAAACTGCATGTTTGCCACGTAGGATTTTCATTTTTTTTCTTTCTTGCTGGTGCAAAGAAACTCAGAAAAGTGGCAAAATGGCATATACGGCCAATAGAATGAAGGCGCTAAAAACTTGAAGGGAGAACTATCAAAACCTTTAAGCCGTCTTTACCATGTCAGACGGTGTTTAATCATTACAGTACAAGTCCATGCCACACGACTCGGACTCGGTTGGAAAAGACAGGTCCGAGTCGACTCACTACTCAGTCATAATCATGCATGGCTGTGGGATGGGATATGGCGGTTGTAAACGCTTCATCATCAATCATTGTGGAAGGTGGGAATTTAAATCCATACAATTAGGGGATTTGGGAGAACATAGTGAGGATCAGTTACAAGTTAATTACATTTTATTTCTTCAACTGTTGATTCATTAACTGGAATTTACAAAGGCAAATTCATTTAATATGTGATTCAATGCAAATGAGTGGTCGCCGATTTTGCCTGGCATTTCTATAAATCAGGATTAGGAAAGGGTAAATTGTAATAGAGAGAGATCGAACTATGCAGAGTGCATTTGGCTTTCGTACGATCTTTAATATAATGTTCCATTATAGTGGCGATGGGCAAATAATTGCTTATAATCACCCTCCCTCGTCAGCAGTTTCATTTCAGTAACTGTCTTCGCACTTCTTTTTTGCTCATGAAAGAAGGTAGAAAAACAGAGTTGGAACCAAAAAACAGAAAGAGATTGTAATTTTCTTTAATGTAGCTGTGAAGAATTCAACTTGATCGATGATATATTGCTTTAATCAATTGAATTATGCTGTAGTTGGTAATTCACATACTGTACCCGACACAATGAAGATATCATTAAATTAAAGAATTAAATCATCCACCACTCAACTACAAAATTAAGAATCTAAAATAACTTTCAAGAAAATAATCTCTCTAATTTAAAGACTTGTCCTTCCATAATATTCGTTATGAAAGTATATTCTCTAATTTTGACTTCAAAGTTCACACCAGAAGCATCAATAACAATAATTATAGGCGTAAACAAATTATTTCACTACTTTCTTCCTTGGACTCGAGGCCACGAGTGAGATTCAGATTTTCTCGTAAATTCCTCAGTTTCTCGACCAACCCCCTCTGCCACGGCCACCACCACCTCGTCCTCCACCGCGGTGCTTGCCACCACCTAATGCCTTGTTTGCATCAGATTTTACTTTCAAGTTTTCAGGCAGGGGAAGGATATGATCCACACACTTCCTGAAGCTGAAATCATCCACCGACTCATCCTCCCGAATGAGAAAGAAGCACTTGCTTTTCCACGTAGGATGGTATCGAATTTGGAAAGCATGAATACCACAGCCGATCTTTTTGTCTGGTTCTACATGGCCCTTCTTAAGCAAATCCAGTACCACCATCTGCTCGTACTGCCCACAGAAACAAATATCAAATATTGGATCATCTATAAAAAATTGATGCTACCTAACATGCAAATACTTTTACAATGAATCGATTTCTACAGCATTAAATTTGATCAATTATAATGTTTCATATCAAGTTGAAGACATTTGCGGCTAAAAATGGTGGAAAGTTTTGCCCTTAGAATGGCTATTGACTAGATGAAAAATATAACTGACAAAATAATACTGGGGGCATTAAGGGAATACAGTTCTTTTTTATTTAAAATTACAATTCAAACATGGGGGAAATTCAAGCCTAAAGGAGGTTACTTATATTTTAAACCATTTGAGCTATGCTAAGGCTAGCTGATGGAGTATACTTCTGAACAAGACTATGTGAAGCACGATTTTCACAGAAAGCAAGAAAAAAATTCAACAACGAAATACTACCGATTGCTGCCAAATACAAACAATGACACTTGACTGCCTTTTGATTTAAGGGTCATTTCACAATGATATCTTCACGGGATCACAACCTGTAACCGGCCATGAATACATGGATTACTCCCCCCCCACCCCCCATCAGAACTGCAAATTTATCCCATAAAGGCCCATTGGCTCAGTGCGGCTCTTGCGTTTGTATAATTTGCCACATCACAGGATATGCCAGAAAGTACTAAACAGATCAACCACATTCATTTCTTCCAATAAAACTAATGGAGAATAAGAAAGAACGGAATCATGAAGATTAACAACATAACAATGCAGAATAAGCTGCTGAAAGAAATTATCCAACGTGCAAATCAGGCCAAAAGACCATACAATCAAAGAAGCAAATTGAAGTTATTCTTCCAAGGTGGGGTTTCTGTCTAAGTACCACATATATTCCATTTACAAGGATCAAATTATGTCAAACAGTCCCGTCTAAAGATATAAGTGGGCTTTGACCAAAACTGCCAGTCTGACACCAAACCAACCGTTAATATAGAAAAAATTGATGACTGAGAAATCATTTTTTTCTTTATTTTAGGAAAAACCACCCAGCAAAATCAATCAGAATTGACTAAACGAATATCAACAAAACCGGATCACAACCAAATAAACCAGAATATTTTATATTTAGAAATTGTATAAAATTAAGCCAACCACTAAATTAATCAAACTGACAGAAGAATCGACATGATCTTTTGGTTTTCACTTTTCAATTAAAATAACCTCAGTCACAGGAAGCCTTAAATAATTCAACAACCAAGCATTCGATTCAAATAATAAAGAAATTTAGAGATCTGCTTTAAAATAAACATGCACAGGCGTAAGACAACTAATAGCTTCACCGAGTACAGGACCAATTAAACCAACCTTTCATGATAAACTAATGCTGATCATAATTTCATGATAAACTTGCCAATAAATATTGTTAACCAACAAAATATAATATAATTAAGAAAAAAATTATAATACACATTTAGTGTGCCCATTGAGGAACTCCGAGAAGTAAAGATCTCAAACTCTTAAAAGTTAAGAAGCAACCACCATCAATCTCCAACAAAATATTGAAGAATGGCACGCCTCAGATCCCAACATGTCCACAAAAACAAGCTTTTTCTCCAACAAGACAACTACGATAATTAAGTATTAAGTAGCATGCGTCCACAACAGATTATATACCCAAACTACATGAAACATAAAATGTAAAAAGTATCAAAAGTTTTATATCAAATTGATTGACACACAAATCTTTTGGGAAGAGAATACGGAAAAATTTCGTAAGTTTGAACAAGAGCAACCTTCTGCTAAAACTTATGAACCGTTTAGCTTTCGTGAGGATTGAAATACCTAATTCCCCACCTTTTGTAATTCTTTTTTCTTCTTCAGCAATATGTGTCTCTTAAACAATTAAATAATAATGATGATGAACAAAACCAGCGCATTCAGTAGAAAACTTCTTTCAATCGCGTTCCAAAACTCCCTTTTCTAACTAAAATAAACTCTCCCTACAATTAACAAAACAGAGGACAATAGCAGATTACAAAAGTCCACAATATCATACCTGGTTCACGTTCAAGTTGGGAGGCCAGTGGTGGAGGAACTTGTAGAAGTAATCAAACAACTCCACCGACGATCCAAAGCTCTTTGGGCCTAAAGTCACAGGACCAGGCTCCTCCTCTCCCTTCTCGCCTTCTCCTACCTTCTCCAACCTTTCCTCTTCAAGTGACTTCTCGACCTTCGGCTTTTTCGCCTCTCCGACATTGTCATCGGCGCTTTCCGCCTCCCTCTCTCGCTTCGAATTTGCATCCCCATTCGTTACCTGAGCGGCCTCATTTGCTTCGGAATCAGCAGTTAATCCTTTCGAATCCGCTGGGGGCTCTGAACTTTCCAGTTCCATATCTTCGGTGGCCTTGGTTACCTCCGGATCGTTTTCAGCGAGTTGAGGGATTGTCTCTTCTGCCATTTTAAGTGTGCTCCGAAGTTGAAACCGCCAAACTTCATACTAAAACCCTAGCAATATACAACACGGGATTTTATATTCGCCCCTTCTTGGGCGTCCGATTTAATTTCTATTCTGATCGGTCTACTTAAACCGGTCATTTTCTGCTTATATATATACTATAAATTAAAACTATTTCAAAACATTAAAAATATTGACTATCTACCATTAAGTTGGTTCAAAGCCGACGTAAGCAATTCAATTAATTTAGAGATACATTTTTTTCAACTCGAAAGATAATACTAATAAAATTAACCAAAGAGATGAGTTGGGATTTTTTTTTAACAAGAAAAAAAAAGTTTTTTTAAATGAAAAAATAACTTTTTTATTTAAAATACAACTATTTAGGAACGATATTTTTAATTTCCTTTCATTTTAAGAGAAATTTAAATCTTTTTCTACCCTCCAGGCTCCAATACGATCATTTATACATGTTGCATACTTCATGCTCATCTTTACTTGGTTGAATTTTTAAGTTTCCATGAGATTCAATGAATTGTTGAAAATATTATGGGTAAAGTTTATTTTTCATATATGAAATTACGTCCCCTTTTCTAATGTACCTTTTTTTTTTTTTATATCCGTAAATGTTCAAGCCTGGCCAAACTTGCATTTGGCCTCAAAAGAAATTATATTATTAAATTAGGTAGTGGCCACTATGACTTAACTTATTCTTTTGAAGTTAAATCGAGCATAATTCAATTGGTTAAAAATATATACTAAGAGGTCATGTGTTCGAATCATTCCACTCCCACATGTTGTTGAACTAAAAGAAATCTCATTGCTTAAGTTCTTTTTTCTACATTGGCCCTTTTGACCACTAGGTCAGCCCGCTCAATTATTAATTAACATTTTTGAAAACAAGGTTACAAAATTATTTGAATTCTATTTATTTTCAAATTAAAAATATATATTAAAACATAAACAAATTTAGACAAGTATAGTATGTTGTTCAAACAATTAATTGAATAAGTTTTTGTTTGTATTAATTTTAAAAATAAAGTTAGATGCGAAGAAGAGATAAAAGAAATAGAATGTTAATCTACCAAGAATATAACATTACATCCTTCATATCTGGCACTACATAGAATTATAAAAAAAATGTCATTACATCCTTTATATCTTAGAGAAAATGTTGTTTTTTATTTTTTAAAAAAAACTAATAAATATAGAGATTAATTGGAGTTTTTCAAAATGAATGAAAGTAAAAAAAAAGTTTTTTTTTTTATATAGATAAATGTATAATAAAACATAAATAAAACCTAGAGCCGAAATGAGCTATGATTAGTATGTGAAATTGTTATTAATATCTAGACTAAAATGTTAAGGGAGCTTAAAACTCAACATTTGAAATTCGATATTTTTCTCTAACAAAATTAATTATATTACCCAATTTTATGGATTATGCTGGACATGCAAAGTTTGAAATATATAATGTTTTAATTAAATCTTAATAGTTGTTAAAGACATATCTCTCTCACCAAGAAGTTATAGTTTCAAATCCTCCTACTCTCACATTGTTGTTGAAGTAAAAAAATAAAAAATAAATCTATTGATTTTAATGTCATATACTTTCATTATACATAATAACTTTAATAACCCATGACCTTTTGGTAACTCATACGTTGTAACACTTTAAATTAATTAGTGTATTACTACGTGTATTGCACATAATTAAATTCTTTATTTAATTTTATCCTAACATATACAAAATGTTAAAAAAAAAAAAAACTATAACAATAAATAAAGTGTCAATATTGCTAAATAATCCACCTAACTAAAGTTTGTTGGGAAAATAATGGTAGAAAGAAAAAGTTAAATTAGTTTTAAAAAAGGGAGAAAATATTTTAAGAAGTGAACGTAACAAACTTACTAAAAATTTCATTTCATTAAAAAGAATAAAAAAATAAAAATAATAGTATCATTTCTTAACGCTAAAAGAAGAGAAAATCGATGAATAATCATATTTAAATTGATAAATTTAAAATAATAACAAATAAATTTCAAAATTAAAATCATACACAAACTTTTAGATTAAAAATAATAATAATAATACTAATTGTAAAATAACTTATAAACATTTTATAGGAAATATTAGTACCTTTATTCAAAAATAATAAATCTCTCATAGATTGCTCTCACATTTGATTGATATTTGATATTAAATCACTGTGTAAGATTCAAATGCAAGTAATTACAAATAATACTTCTTTACAAACTCTTATAAATCGAGATATTCAACGTGCTAGGTCATGGTATAATTTGACAATATTAAAATTTAAAAAAGAAGAAATGAAGAAATAAAAAGAAACAAACAAAAAAAAGTAGAGAGAACTTCATACTTAGGATTCCAATCGCTTAAATTCTATTATTAATTCTAATTAAATGTAAAGACATAAATTATTATAAATGAATTTGTCAAACTTTTCCTATTTTTATTAATTGAAGTTATTAAAAATTGAAAATCACACGTTTAACAAATTTAAAATTGATAAAGGGATAATAGTCTAATATACTATAAATTATAGATATACTATAGATAAGTAAGACTCAAAGTTCGGTTGCTTGAATGGGTGGGTCTTCAATTGATAGAACCTTTTTCTCAATACCAAAGAGGTGAATGAATGAGGAAAACTCTTCAGTTTTTATTCTCTTATTTTACCTTTTCATTATTTTATAGTTTTTGATGTATGAGATATTATAGCTTCATAATTATAGGATTTCATTTTCTCATTATCTTAGCTCATTCATTTTCTGTCAAATCGAACATAATTCAACCGATTAAGACATATCACCACAACTAAGAGATTGTGGGTTAAAATCCTTTCATCTCCACGTATTGTTGAACTTAACAAAAAAAAAAGTTTTCTCATTTTTGATTGTATTAGAACTATCCAATGTCTGATTAACTTTCTCCTCGATTGAAAAGCAATTACATATCTACTTATTAGACTAAAAAAACATTAAAAAAAAAAAGTAGGGCATTATAGTCTTCAATGTGAAGGGACCAAAACAAGGCTATTTTTTCCAAAAATGATTGGTAGATATGCATCATGATATTGCTCATGCCAATTTTTTTTAATAGAAATATACGTACGCTCGAATTATTGCAAAATAATAATAATAATAATAAAATTAACATCATAAATAAAGTGGAAAGGTCGGTATAAAGAGTAGTTTTGTCACTCCTACATTTTCATCTCAAAACTTTACATTATTTATATTTATATGTTTATTTAATATAATTTTTGAAGTATTGAGCTTAAATAGTTAATGTGCATCTTCTTATAAATGTTAAGTTTAAATCTCCTTCGTCTAATGTTGTAAAATAATAAGATAGTATTACTAATAAAGTATTTTACTTTTAGCCATTGAAGAATGAATACTCTCGCAAGAGCAATCACTGCCTTTGAAAAGCACTTAGCTAAGCACTAATCTTTACATACTTTTTATGTCTATGTGATGTATAAGATAAATAAATCGTAGTCAAACCGAGCATAACTCAACTGATTAAAGGCATAAATCCTCAATCAAGAGGTCATGAGTTAGAATCCCCCCACCCCACATGTTGTTAAACTAAAAAGAAAAAG
>JAOANK020848665.1:0-10292 GCA_026257165.2 Telfairia occidentalis | reverse complement strand
TCTACTCTATATTCGAACTTAATTCATAAATTTTTCATGCGCATTCTGAATATTTCAAACTATGAATGCATAATGCAGCTTTCAATTTAATACAGAAACCAGTGATACACCTCATAGTTCTGCTTTCATGGACATTTGAACAATGAACTAGCATAAATGTAAGTTTCACAATGAATATGATTTATTCATACTAATTTACAAAAATATAAACTAGGGTTCTTTTTTTCAAAAACTAATAAAAGGCCAAAGTTAAAAAACTAAAGCTTCAAACTGAATCAGAATATATGCAAAATTCAAATTTCACACTTATGATACTTCATTCATACGACGTTTTAGAAATAAAAACTAAAATCTAGCTTTCCTATAACATACGTTATCGATGAAGAAGATGAAGCTGAAGAAATCATATAATGTTTTGGAGGAAAAAATCATATATTTTTCAGACACGTAGGAAGAAAAAAATAAAAGCTTGAAGAAACCGAAGAACACGAAGAAGATGAAGCTTCGCTTTTTTGGGCGTTTGCTGAAGAAATTCAAGCTTTTTTTGAAAGAAAAATGGTAGTTTTGAAAGGATTTTGAATTTTGAAAGAATGTCAAATGTGGAGCAAATAATGTTGTAATTTTTTATTTAATGCTACTCTAAATCACTTGGAGCAAATAATGTTGAAATTTTTTTATTTAATGCTCTTTGAATCATGCCTTGAATCATGTGTGTGCATGGGTAAAATTATAGAGTTTTTTTTTTAAAATAATAATGATGGGCAAATGAATCATTTTTCTATTTTTTCATAATTACTGAAATGAACTTCTAGCCGTTTTTTAAAATATCTTTAGCTGTAAACTTTTTGAAATCAATCTCTTAGAATAGACCTACTATGTAGTTATTCCATTTTATAAAAGTTGTTTGAGTTATATAAATTTACAACTCAAACCATTGGATTGAGTTCAAATTTTCATAAAATCTAATCTAATCTAACTCATAAACAGACCCGCTTGAACAGGTAAAATGGTTGAATAAAGCGGCCACAATGTAAGTAATAATTTTATACTCAGTTTAATACAACCATTAAAAAGGTTCAAAAACTCCTGGACTAAATTTGTATTAACCTTTGTTAATTCGGCTCTTTCGAACGAAAAATGAGCCGCTGGTCACTCTGTAGACATCGCTCAGTCAATCCCCTCACTAAACCCTTCAATCCAGATTCAAATAGACGAAACAGGCCAACAGAGATCCAAAATCCAACCCACGCTCATCCGACAATCGGAATCTGGAAAACAACCGCGCAAAACTCAACACTCATCCTAATCCGCTAACAAGACTTGAAAAAAAAAAAAAAGATCCGTAATCTCAAAATCGAAAACCAATCCAGAGATCGAAACCCGATGTACTTGCACAGATCAATTCAGAACAAGAAGAAGAACAAAACGAGCGATGATTATATCATAAAGTAAGGGAAAAGAGAATGAAAGGAGAAAAATTCGCCTATGCCGCTTCACGGATTCGATTCAATGGCGGAAATGAATTGTTGGCGAAAGGAAGTCTCTGAAGAATGAGAAATCGGACTCGGCGAGGGAATGGCGCGGAATTGAAGAGCTGCCGGAGCACGTCCGCCAGCAGCACTGTGTACTCCTCCAGAAGCTCCGCCACTACCGACACGAGCAACATCTCCAGCGTCAATTTAGGGCTCTGGAAACTGAATCTGCAAGTAAGTAATGGATGAATCGTCGAACTTTTCTCGGCGCTTCGCTCTGATTCTAGAAGGATGATTTTGATTTCATGTATCGTTTCAAGCCCTGTGATTTTCCAATTTTTGCCCCTTTCGGATTATTTATAGACGGTAGCAAACCGTTCCAAAATTGTAATAGCCATATTGGTAGATAATATTATTTAGGTTTAAATCTTATTTTACTTCCTACACTTTTAAACTTTATTCTATTTTCGCCGTTAAACTAATATCTATGACCAGACAATAAATATTTTAAAGAATTTATAATAAAATAGGATTTAAACATATTGTTACTTTTTAAAATCAATTTGGTGTTTTCAGTTTAGAAGAAAACATATAATTTAATTAAGTTGACTACATCAGAACGTTTAAAATTAAGTACAAAATAGAAGTAAACAGGTAAGTTTTTGAAGCGAATAAAACATAATTTACTAAAAGCTTGTGAGATTTGTCCAAACCATAGAGATCAAATTGAAATTAAACTTAAACCATAAAAGTTAAATCAAAATTTTTAGAACTATAAGAATGGAATTAAAACAGGAAACAAATTATAAAGATCAAATTTGTAATTTAAACTTTGAAAAAATATATATATATAATTTTGATCCCTAAATTTGTCAAGTTATACCAATTTTGATCCTAAACTTTCAATTTCATCAAATTGAACCTCAAACTTTATTACAATATTAACCTTAAACTTGAAAAAGTTTTCAATTTTACCTTCTGATCAACTTTTGTTCAAAATGTCGTTAAAAAAAGTATTTTCATATGCGTTCAATGAATATAATATATATATAAGAAACAAAATGAATCTAGTTACAAAGAAAAACAATATTATAATTAAATTTTTGTTGAAATTTGTGAGTTTCGACAACGGTATTTAGTGGCTAATTTATTCATTAAAATTAGTGAGTTTAAAAAATTAGTGAGTTTAAAAAATTTTCACATTGCTTTTTGTTAAAATTAATAAGTGAATTAGCGAAAATTGAATAAATGGTTAAAATTAGAACACTCGTCTAAGTCTAAAGTCTAATTTAATGAAATTGAAAGAAAATTGATACTCCTTAATAAATTTAGAGATGGAAAGATTTTTTTTAAGAAAGAAAAAAAGAATTAAGATAGGTTTTTTTTTTTGGACGTAGAATTAAGATAGGTTTGGAGTTTGTGGGAAAAAATATTAAATACAAGTTTTTTTTTTTTTTTGACGTAGAATTAAGATAGGTTTGGAGGTTGGGGGAAAAAAAATATTAAATATAAGAAAATCATTGGGACGCCAATGCTGGGGGCGCCAATGTAGTAATAATAGTTTGGACTGTGATATGAAAATCCGAAATTATGAAACAATCAGTGTGCGGCAATGGTATCCACGTGGCCGACCTTGGTTTCTTCAAACGGAGGCGCGTGAATCTAGATGCTTCTCGTCTCTCTCAATCTCTCTCATCCATTTATTTATTTTGGAAGAATTTAAACCGTAGACATTTTGATTGAAAATATATGTTTCGATGAGTTGAATTATTCTTAAATTGTGCTCTCTCATCTATTTTAACATGTTATAATTATTTAAGTTTAAAATATTAAATTACAAATTTAATTTATGAACTTCTATGTTTATGTCAAATAGATTTTAAATTTTAAAAAATGTTTAATAAGTCTTTATACTTTTAATTTTGAATCTAAAAAATTCTTGATTTAGTTTATGTATTTTAAATTTTACGAAGTTATTAGACAAAAAAACACTTGAAAGTTAAGAATTTATTATACACAAAAATTAATTTTTATATCCAATGGATCAATTAATTTTAAGAATTTCAAATATGTGAGTGACCTAATAATTTAAAATTGAAAGTCATAGACTTATTTGACACTTTTAAAGTTTAGAGATATATTTAGATACAAAATTGAAAGTTTAATGTACTTAACACTTTTGAAAGTTCAAAAACTTATTCGACACAAACCTGAAAGTTTAGAAACCAACTTTGTAATAATTTAATTGCTTAAATACTATTTTTCGTCCTTATGTACTTTCAATTTTCTTTCATTATAATTCCTATATTTTCGAAACGTTCATTTTGATTCATGTACTTTTAGCTTTTATTCATTTTAGTCATTGCTAACACGACTCGCCCCAAATCACATTTTTCAACCTAGAACATATCATGTTGACAATGGATCCTAACTCAACCTTAGAATCTATTGTCAGTCTGACATGAACTGAGCTAATATTCTGAAACTCAAATATATTTTCCTGAACATATAAACATGAAGAAAATACATACATACATGAACTGATCAAAGTCGTGGCTTATTATTTAAGAAAAAACTCTAAAATTGCAACATGGATCAAGCAATGCTAGTCATTTATCCTAAATACATAATAATGCAATTGTAACTCGTGCATAACAATATGTGATGCAATTTAAGGAAACTGGTGGCAGATGTTGGTCCTAATGGTCTCATCGGGGACCCAAGTGTTACTTGGTAAAAAAATTAAAAAAAGAAAAGAGTGAGATAAAAAGCCCGTGAGTGGAAGGATGTATAAGAAAATAACTTTAGAAAATTCAATACAAAAATAACCATTATACTGAAATTGTAATACTGTGTCACCTGTAATAAATCTCATTTAAAACAAAACTAGATAAATTAGAAATAATAAATAAATAATCTTAAAACATAGATCATAGAGTGAGGAGAAACTCTAACGCTAAACTTGTACCTTGTACTGGTCATATTATACACGAAGAAACTCGATGTATATAGCAGAGCAAATCCTAGTCATACTATGTATCGAGTAATCTCAAATACAAAGCATAGCAAATATGATTATATGCGAGTAGAGTAGCCCCAAAAGACAAAACACCTCTGACACACAGCCCAAAGCCTGTACGTGTGCTAAAGTGTGCCCAAAGACCTCATACATCATACATACTCTATAGAAACATATTCTTATAAATGTATCGAAAAATCGCCATGGATCAATAATTTAGTGGTTTGAAAACATTTCTAAATTAATTATTCAAACCACAATAAAATCATAAACATTCTAAAATGTTGCTTTACAAATTTCACTAATATTAATAATAATAGATCATGTAGTGTTTGCCAAAATAATTCATAATCTTGAAATTTTTCATAAATCATTGTGCTAAAATCGTCCAAAATCAATTTTGTAAATTTAAGTTTTCACATTTAACATTTTTCTTGGTAAATCAAATAAAACATTTTAGAAAATAACCACTCACAGACTATTAGTGTGAGAAATTTAGATTATAAGTCGTATCGATCTTCATTTGACCTGAAATATTAATTCAATAAGAATTTGGTAAATACTTATTTTCAACATCAAATATACTTAAAGAAAATGTATTTCTAACAAAAATCACATTCTCCCTCTTTATTTAATGTCATGTCCCAAAATTTCTTTTATTTTTCTTTTTCCATAATAATTTTCTTTCTCTTTCTTGTTCATGTGGGGCCCGCACATCCTTACAACCTTTTTTCTTTCTTTCTTTTTTCTCCCTGATGTACATGTACTATTCTAAAAACCAAAATTTCTCTCTTTTTTTTAATTTTTAATTTATTTCCTTTATTCCCATTTTCCTCTTTCTTTTTTTTTTTTTCACACTTTTAATTCTCTTCTCTCTCCATACATCATCACCGTCTCTTTCCTTCAATTCTTCTCTTACTCCTCTGCGTAAACTTAATTAGCAGCTAGCCTTTTTTTTTTCCATAAACAACAACTAGCTTCCTCTTTCTTTCATTCTCTTCATCTCAAACCTCAATCCTTTGATTTCTTTTTTTTTTCTTTCGTTTTCCATTGACAAGCTAGCTTTTACCAACATTTTTTTCTTCAACAAATAAATTTAAACCCACAAAAATACTTACTAAAATCTCTATTTATAGAATCCCCAACTCCAATAGTTTTTCTGCATCTTCCGTTTTCTTTCCACTTTCTTCCTCTTCCTTCTTCTTTCTTTCTCTATTTTTTTTCGTTTCCTTGTTTTCTTTCTTTTTACTTTCTCTCTCTTGTTTCAAAAAGAAACTCTTTTTGTTTCTTTTTAATTTTAACTAACCACACCTCCCCACCACACACAAACAGTCCACACACATGCCCCTTCCTCTCATTTTTTATTTTTTTATTTTTTAAACTTAATTAATGAAATGACAAAAATGCCTTTTCAATTGTACTTTTAAAATGTTTGTTTTAATACTTATACTTTTAAGAAGTAATTATTTTGATCCCTCATTTTTTTTCATATTAATTTCTTTTCAATCAAAATTTTTGCGCAATACTACAACACAAGAGGGGCACCCCATAGCCTGAGGCTAAGGCAACATAGAAACATCAATACTCCAATTCATAGGAAGGAGAAGATATCAGATAGACACTCACACAATACAGACCTAACGAAACTCCAAACTTACAAGATTTAGGCTCCAACCATAATGCAAAAAAAAAAAAAGCAATAGGCAGATCGAATACCAGAAATGATCAACCATATTCCATCAATGGGATAGTTCAAGGCCAATTCCAATCTTCCCCCGTGTGTGTGCTAGCCCGCATGGTGAAGACAAAAGAACCCAGAATGCAGTAGAAAGAGGAACCCATAATGTACTAGTTTTAATTTTATTTTCCTTCCTTTTCTTCTTTCTTATTTCTTTCAAAGTGGAACTTACTCAAGATGTGCACATCAAAACTAGTACAGTATACTTTTCTTCCAATCTTATAAGCAAGACGAGTGGGCAAAGCCACTCAACCAAAGAACAAAGGATAATTACGAGAGAAGGAGTACACCTCAAAACACTCAGCCGTAAGCCCCACCTAATAAAGCAAATCAAACCTAAAGACTAAACCAGGAGGGCTATGTGCGAAGGAGACATGAGAGTCAAAGAAGAATTTGATAACCCACATCGAAAGCATGCTATCTCATTTCCACTATCACAAGCCCACATGCAAGAATCAACAAATCATAGGCTATCGTGGTCCACACTAGAAGGATGGAGAGACAAAAAGGCAGAACTCAAGAGACCACCTGGAACCTTCTCCCACCTGAGCAAAGAGAGAAAAAAAAGTAGAAAGCAGTCACTCCACAAAAAGCTAAATCCCAGAAGGCCACATCTCAGGCTAGGAAACAAGAAACAAAGGCAGCACAAAAGCATAACAAAAGTAGAAGGCCCAATCTCGGGTCGGAACACAGAAGAAAAGAAGACGCAGAAGAATAGTTACTCAAGCTCCCACCAGGCCTCCAATGGGACGACCCACCCCATCTAACCAAGCCTCTCCACAACTGAGCTCCAAAGGGGCATGGGAAGAATATGTGGTCTCTACCCTGGACTCGAAGCCTGCATCTCATAGAAGACAAGAAAGAGAAACTAATATATCCCACAAAGAGATACGAGCCCGAGTGTAAAGATGGTCCTAGATAGCCAACCAAGCAATGAAAGCATGTCTCGGGATACTATCACCAAACCACAAGTGGTGAGCCTAGAAAACCTTTTGCCCCTTCGGTCATAGCGTCTCATAAGCACTAGCCACAATAAATGTCCCTGATGCAGCGAGAAGCCATCGAAGTCAGTCCTGCACCCTAATCCTCAAAACAATCGACACTACAAGCTCAGTAAGATCTAATAGCTTCCTAAAACACTGAGGCAAATTTCACGTCCCAACAGGAAAGATGAAATCTGCCACCCCGGCCCCCCAGAGCTACTTGCATCATAGATGACTTGTTTCCCCAACTGAGGGACAACCGATCCCCTAGGCAACAAAGGATCAAACCAAGCTGAGATTCAGGATCCATCGCCAACAGAAAACTACATCAGCTCCGCCAGGCGACCGCGCACAGTAAGGATAGCCCTCCAACACCGAAAAAACTGGGGAGACGTGGAAACAACCCATAGACTCCAACCCTGTAGCACATAAGTCTCCACCTAGGCCACCCACAAGGACCCCGACCTAACCAAAAACAGCTATGCATGATAGCTGCCAAATTCTAGAAGGCCAGTGCGTCAGCCCTAATCGCACATTCTACAAAGGGCAGACAGACCTCTGACCAGACGACCTTGGCCCCACCTACCTCCCCTACCTTCCCCCTCCAAAGAAAGGAGCGGAGAAGGTATTCTACATCGTGGACTACCTGGACAGAGAGTACAAAGGCACTAGCCCAAAAAACCTGAAAACTCTGTAACACTAACAGAACCAATTGTAGCTGTCCTCCATACGATAAGGATTGAGAAGCCCAAGAACGGGTCCTAAAGACAATCTGCTCCAGCAGTGGTTGACAATTTAATTATTTTTCTAAAACATAACCAAAACTTTGTACTAAAGAATTACATTATGCATAGTATTTGTATTAAATTTTTATAATGAGAGATCAAAATTATCAATTTTTTTCTAAATATAAAAACTAAAATGAATGTTTTGCAAATTTATGGACTAAAGTAAATAAAAGTTGAAAGCACATAAATTAAAATAGATATTTTAAGAATACAAAGAGTATCAGTTTGTTTTTTTTAAAAAATGCTAATTTATAACTTATTTTGAAAATATACCTAAACTCAAACTATTTCCAAAACCTAGGGCGATGGTAAGTCGTCTCTTTAAAATACGACCTACTGACGTGGCGCCAAGTGAGGTGTTGCGTCTTAGTTTTTTAATATATTTTTTTAAAAAATTAATTACATATCGTCTCTAAACAACATGGTGAAAAATTTTACCACCTGCTGTAATTGATAAAAGAAACATTTTTTAAAAAAATAAACAGTATGTCGTCTTTGGAAGAAACGACAAGTACGCATTACGCGTGGTGCTTGTGGTCACTTTAGAGATGGCATGGGGTCATTTTAACCCTTCTCTTCTCCCTTTCCATGTGCTCACTTTTTGTTTTTTTTTTTTTTTTAAAACCCCTCACTGCCGCCACATCCATCCCGCCACCTAGTCTCTGATTTTGCCGCCTTGCATCCGTTCTACTTGGAGTTCATAGTATGTTTTGGCCTTTTTATTGATATTTTTTTAGTTCTAAGTTTATATATATTGACTATTGATATTATAATGTAGGTCCACCATTCTGATCTTTAAATTTGGGACCAGTTGTGCAAAAGTAAGTTTTTTTTTTGTTTTTTGTTTTTTATTTATTTATTTTGTCGTTTTCTATTATTGCTTCTTTTTTTTTTTTTTTAATAATAGTGCTGTTTTTGTTTTGTTCTTTTTTATATTTTTTATATTTTTATGTTGTTATAATGCTGTTTTTTTAATTAACTATAATTATGTTTTTTTAATGCTGATGTTATTTTATTGTATGATTTATTATTATAATTTGTTATTTTATATGTATTTTGTTATGTTGGTATAATTTGTTACAATGTTATATTTTTTATGTATTTGATCGAATATGTTATTAAATTTTATTATAAGTATACTTGATTATAATTTCGTTATTTTCTACAGATTTTTACTATTTTGCATTTTGTTCTAATTTTATTATAACTTCACTTTAATCTGTTATAATATATTTTGTTATTATAATTTTGTTATAATGTTGTATTTTGTATGTATTTGTCAAAATTTAATTATTTTGTTATGATTTATTGTAAATGGTTATAATTTTTAATTATATATTTTTTTGTTTTTTTTTTTTGCTTTTTTATATTATGTTATTCACTATAATTACATGCAGTATAACTTTTAGATTTAATTTTGATTACTTTGTTGGATTATACATAATTTAAGAGCATGTGTTATTTTTTTAGGATAGGAAATGACAACTAAATATTTAGCAATTGTTTACATATGAATGGTTGTATGGTTGATGGTGTAAATGAGATTGAATAGGATCGAGCGCCATGCAGGGGTTTTACTGTTTATCGTAGTATTAGATTTGAATATTTTGTTGAAATAGTTGGATTATTCCTAAACATAGATTTGAGTAAGAATGAGATAGAAATAGTGTATAGATACCCTAATCAAACACCTTCAAGATCTATTATGTTTATTCCTATTCCAATTCTGAACTATTAGACATTGAATTTAATGTTCTCAAATGCATTGCCCTCCGCACATATAGTTGAAATATATGTGAATGTAAAAAACGTAGTAAATGTCCCATTACTGGATGAAATGCCTAGTCAATGTCTTGAAGTTAGCCAATGCTTTGACACTGAGCCTGAATTAGTTATACCACCATGTGATGAACAAAGTGATGATATGGATTTAATTGCTGAAAATATATTTATAAAATTGAGAACTACAACAGATGATGAGTTCGATAAATTAGATTTTGAGGGTCATGTACACAATATCCCTTTAGACACGTTTAATGATTTGGATATGGATGTTATCAATACTACTACCGAATAGGATCCTATAATGAAACCAGTTGCTGTTGAGCATGATTTGCTATACAAGGGGTTCAGGTGTAAAGATAAAAAAAACCATGCAACATATTATAAAACATTTTGCTGTTAAGAGTCACCACCCATATGAAGTTGTAGAGTCGGCACCATCAAAATAGGTAATTAGATGTAAGAAGTAGAAAGATGGTTGCAAATGACATCTTCATGCAATGTTGAACA
>JAOANK020848636.1:0-10292 GCA_026257165.2 Telfairia occidentalis | reverse complement strand
GTTATGTGAGAGATATTATTTGAATATGATTCAAATAATATTAGTTTTAATTAATTAAATATTAATTAATTAAAATACATAGATTAAATTAATTTAATTTTACGATAACTCCCATTTGGAGTTACCACGATAGGGGTGGTGGTGAGTGGGGAGTTTTTATCTCAACCCACTCCCTTCCCTCTCTCTCACTGATATAAATGGAGATGAATAACAGCTTCAATAGGTTGGAATTTTTTGCTTCATCTTCCTGCAGAAACTCTCATTCTCACATTAAAAAATTCTCTTCACCAATTCACTTGAGACCACACTTCCAGGACCTAATATCCTAGACAATAATGCGTATCCCAATTGGTGGTGTTCGTGTTACTGGAATACGTACATAGATTGAAGAAGAGTTCTTCAAAGATAAAATTAAACTTGTCTGTAATTTTGTTTCTCAAATGCATGTTGCTTCCCAAATTTAATTTTTAATGCATTAAGCATTCAATCGCTTCCGCTGGGAATTCGATTCCTTCAGATTAAGCATGTCCCACTTGTAAAGACGACACATCATCATTTAGAATAAGGAAATATTTTCTTTCATAGGGCATCTGATAGCTCTCCAAAAGAGAGTTATTAGGAGTCTTTTAGGCTAGATTTCATCTCATTCTTGAAGTAAACTGTCTTTGGAATTATGAAGTAATTACTTGAATTATCTTTATTTTATATATAGGACTTTTGAGACCTTACAACATTCTATTTATTCAAGCATGTGAATGAAATAAAAGGCATTCAAGTTTAATTACTACTGATTCTTGATATTTTGTTTAGTAGATAAATAATGGAGCATTATTATTTTAGCAAAATAATTGATCGAGCAATTCTTGAGCAAAACGGACGTATAGAATCCGCACGAAGATAACGAAAATTCAAATGTGGAAACAAAAATCTATCTTGTACGAAATCAATCCACTGTTAGATGTGAGCCATGTAGACAATTTTATCTAATTGGTTTCCTAATCACGAAAGGAAGCTTATGATTAGAAAAATGAGGCCGCCAAAAGAAAGTGTGGAAGATTAGAGTTTTGAAGAATAAAGTTTTATAATTTCCTTTAGTTTTAGATTTTGTTTTCCTTTTTAGAGTTTTTAGTTCTAGACTTTTCCTCCATCATCGTTTTTCTTTACATTCACGTAGAAGAGGGCTTGAAGAAGATAGGAACTTTGTCGACGGCTGAAGCATAAAAATTGATTTCTGTAACAGTTTTCTTGGAGCAACTGAATTCTACTACTCTTGATAGTTTTTATTTCATTATGAACTATTTTACTGCTTTGGTTTATTTGTTGTTGTCCTTTACTTGTTTTAGAACGAACTAATCACCTTTGGGTAAGGATTAAAAGATGTGTTGTAGAGCTGATTTAGTTTTGAAGTAAAAGTTTGTTTGATTGAATTGTTTTATAAGTGTTTAGATTGTTTAATGTTTATGTCTGCCTGATCAACATGCATAAATATTTTCTCTAAGTTTTGGAAGAAAACTTGAGGAGTATATTGCTTTTAAAACACATTAGCCTCTAGATTAGGTTAGTTGTTGACTAAGTGAGGAGGTTAGGAATAATCACTCACCTAATGCACAAAAACAACAAAATTAACTCACATAGGTCAATGAAAATTAACTTAAGATAACTGGGAGATCTGGAAAGATTCTGAAGACTATTATTGTGTGACTCGATCCTGCAATTCTTTTGCTTTAGCATTCTACTTTAGGGAGAACTTCATATTACCTTAATCTGAACTCATTCATTCTTATCGTTAGAATTGCAAAAGCGTTCTTTTTATTCTATCATTTAATTTCTCTCATCATTAGATATAAAAATCACAAATCCTTTTTTTTTTGTGTTACCTTTGAATTCACTAAGAGATTAAGTACAAATAGGTGAAAATCTAACACTAATCCCTGTGGATATGCCATAAAATACTTATCACTTGTTACAGATTGCGTACGTTTGTGCATTACATTATGTGATTAAATCATTCATCTACACACAAACAACAAGTTTTTGGAATTGTTGCTAGGGATTATTTTGAATTTTGACTTATTTGAATTTGATTCTTTTGGTGAATTGGAACTTTATTTACACTGATTCAATATCTGTGTGATTGCATCTTGGTGTATGAACACTACAACAAAGAGCTTTACAAATGGAGGCATTATTAGAAATAAAGGCTTAAATCTTTGCCATGTCCAACATCTTGCAACAAATGATCATGGGAGGCTTGTACGAACCAAATGCTTGTTATCAAATGACAAATATTAGTTGTTGTTATTGTGGAGATAGCCATATGTTTGAGAACTGCCCAATCAATCCAACATCACTTTGTTATGTGGGGCAACAATCAAGTTATAATTGTGGCAACCTTTATAAAAATACTTTCAACCTTAGATAGAGTCAACACTCGAACTTGTCATGGGAAGGACAACAACAAGAACAAAAAAATTTTAGTATACCCCACCCAATCAAATAAGAATCTTCTCTATGATTTTTCTACAAACACCAATATCCTCCAGAATTTTTCTGCAAACTGCAATATCCTCCTGAATTTTTCCAGCCACTACAGCAAGATTTTAGTCAACAACAAATGTTGCAGCAGCCTCCAGCGCAGTCAATTACTCTAAAAATTTTATTAAGGGATTTTAGGAAAAAAAATGCCGCTATTATCCAGAGTCAAGTAGAATCTCTGAGAAACTTAGAGGTGCAGATAGTGACGTTAGCCCATGAGCTACAAAATAGTTCAAAAAGAGCCAGAAATCACTACAAAATTTTCTCATACAGTTTAGAATGCTGCTAAATAGAAACTACACTTAGCACTCAAATGAAAGAGCAACAAACAGAAAGTTCAAATAAAGATGAGGAATTAGGAGAGACTGAGTCATTGAGAAGGGATGAAGACCAAAAGAAGAATACAATTGCTGCAGAAGATGATGCAACAACACCAAAGAAGATTTACAAGGAAACGCCCACCATGATATCATACTTACCATAATACTTGCAATTAAAAGATGTTGTAAAGGACTCTGTAGCATATTTCCCAGCACAGAGGCAGTTCAAATATGTAGAGCTAACTGAAATGGCTTTTTAGTTAGCAAATCCATCAATCATTGAACCAATCTCAGTTGGAGATTAATCATCTTCCCTCTAACATGAACTTTTTCTACTTAGAATTAAATAGTACTCTATCCATGATTATTTCATCAAAATTAAAGATTGATTATGGACATACTTTGTTTCAAGTCTTGCATCGACAGAAGTAGATCAATGAACAAATACTAGATGATCGCCAGCGTGGTTTAAATTTCATCATTAAAAACATGGTTGTGCAGGAAATAATCGAATGGCCATGGAGATTAAAAGCTCAAATCTACCTACCTTATCTAAATGCTCAAATGAAATGCTTGAAAATACTGCAACCAAAGAAATTTAAGAGAAAAATCAAGAAAAAAATAAATGGGAGAAAATTCAAAGCAATGGACAAAGGATAAAGCATTATTGGAGAAAGAACTTTCTTCGAAAATGTGAACTCTGTCAACGGCTGAAGCATAAAAATCAACTTCTACAACAGTTTGCTTGGAGCAACTGAATTTTGCAACTCTTGATAGTTTTTATTTCATTATGAACTCTTTCACTGCTTTCGTTTATTTGTTGGTGTCCTTTACTTATTTTACCACAAACTAATCATCTTTGGGTGAGGATTAAGGGTTGTGTTGCCGAGCTGATTAGTTTCAAAGTAAAAGTTTGTTAGATTGAATTGTTTATAAGTGTTCATATTGTTTAATGTTTATGTCTACCTGATCAACACACATAAATATCTTCTCTAAGTTTCAGATGAAAACGTGAGGAGTAATTGCTTTTAAAACATATTAGCCTCTAGATTAGGTTAGTTACTGGCTAAGTGAGGATGTTAGAAATAATCACTCACCTAATGCACGAAAACAATAGAATTAACTCATACAGGTTAATGAAAATTAACTTAAGATAATTGGGAGATTTGGAAAGATTCCGAAGACTATTGTTGTGTGATTCGATCTTGTAATTCTTTTGCTTCAGCATTCTACTTCAGGAAAAACTTCATGTTACCTTAATCCAAACTCATTCATTCTTATCTTAGAATCGCAAAAGCATTCTTTTTATTCTGCCATTTACTTTCTCTCATCATTAGTTATAAAAATCATCAATCCTTTACTTTGTTACCTTTGAATTCACTAAGAGATTAAGTACAAATAGGTTAAAATCTACCACTAATCCCTATGGATACGATATAAAAATACTTATCACTTGCTATAGATTGTGTACACTTGCACATTAAATTGTGATTAAATCATTCACCTACACACAAGCAACAACATCAACATTATCTTCTAGAGAATCATAGTTGGTGGAGAAGTAAACAACATGATTGAAAGTTAGAACAAATACCTCCTCCAATTGTAATGGATGGAGATGAGATTCTCCAACAAGTTTGCAAGGTGAACTTTCCCATATTTAGTAAACATCCATCCATATAACAGAAAAAAAGAAAGAGGAGTCTTAACTAGATGAAGAAAAGTATATTTTCTGAACTTCTCTGTTGGTAAAAACTAATGTTGAGACACAAGTTGGATGTCATGCATATTGAGAAAAATGTATGTAACAACTTAGTGGGCACTTTGTTAAATCTTAAAGGCAAGACAAAAGACACGACAAATGCCTATTTGGACCTAGAAGATTTGAAGATACGAAAGGAATTACACTTGCAGAAACAAGGAATAAGAGTTGTGAAACCACAAGCTGCATATATGCTGACCACTAGTGAGAGGGTGGATTTCTGCTAGTTCATGAAAGTAGTGAAATTTTTCGATGGATTTGTATCAAACATGTTACGATGCGTGAGCCTGAATGATGAAAAATTATGGAGATTGAAAACTCACGATTCACATATTTTGCTACAACAACTTCTTTCTATTGGTATTTGAGCATACTTACGAAAAGATGTGTGTACAACTGTTGTTAAATTATGTAATTTCCTTGGCGATTTATGTGCAAAGACTTTATGAATGGATCTTGATCGAATTCATTCAGATATTAGAATCATATTATGTAACATGGAAAAAAATATTTCTACCGCCATTTTTTTGATGTAATGAACACAACCTTGTAGTTCACATGCAGCAAAGGTTGTGAGGCCCGCTCATTACAGTTAGATGTACCCTATTGAGAGAAGCCTATGAACATTGAAACAGTACATACAACATAAAGCTTGTCCAGAGGGTTCCATAGTAGAAGCATTTGTCATGAATCAATCCTTGAACTTTTGCTCATTTTTTCTAAGTAGGGTTGAAACGAGATTTAATAGAGATGAACGTAATGATAATAGAACCCCTGAGAATGAGATTTGTGGTGAACTTGAAATGTTTAGAGAAAGTGCACGACCATTAGGGGGTCAACCTTAAGGACACTATCAAGAAATGAGAAACGAATAACACATTGGTACATATTGAACAATTATGTTGAGATAGAGTTCTATCACATACAATATTTGAGACTACCTTGTTGTGGAGCAAGTACCATGATAGACCTACATAAGGTGCACCAACAACAATTTCCTAATTGGTTCAAATCTTATGTAAGTGTAATATTCAGTAAAAATCATTCATTTATGACTATGAGACAAAATCATTCATATTGAATGAACACATATTTACTCCTTATGTGAGAGAGGAGATGCTTTTGATGATCTTTACTCAATTGCATTGGGGCCTAACAATCAAGTGCTCCTATATGTTAGCTTTATGACCTTCGATCATATCATATGTTTTGATGATAACAAAAAATTTAATTTATTAATACTTTTAGTGTTTTTAAGCATCCATAGTGTATAGCTTGAAAATATGATTCTAACGCATTTTGAATAATTGCTCAAATCAAACGTCAAATGAAGAAGTTATGGACAAAAGAAGATTGAGTTTCAAAAAAGAGGGAAATAAGATTGATCACGCAGACACCTCCTTCACCCAAGTATGAGCCCAAGCGTTCAAGCTTTGTGGAGTGCTCTTTTACTTCTGTTTTTTCTTCTTCTTTTTTTCCCCAAAATATAGCCATTTTTCATTCCTTTTCCTGCCATTCAATCTTCACCTTTCATTATTTTTACCTCAATCTAATGGCCAGATTTAATTCCAATTTTGATATTCTTTTAGGCCAAAACTATCCTTTAAATTCCAATAATCTGTATCTTCAAAATACAATCATTCTTGCTGATTTTTTTTTATCTCCTAAGCCTTTGTTGCTAATCCTTTCCAAAGTTCAAATTGTTATTTTTGTGTGAGAGATTTACTTTTTTTTTTAGAGATAAAATTGTTGTTTTGAGTGTAAAATTGTGTACCTACTCCTATGTGAAAGTTTGTATTTGTGTAGGAGCTTTATTTTCATGACATTAATTGAGTTTTTGTAATAAGGTATGAGAACACCTTGGGATTGTGAGAGTGTTCTAATTTTGAACCCATAAAAGTACTTTTAGTGGTTTGATCCTAAACCTGTTAAAAAGATCGGTAGTGGTTTGATCTTGATCCCAATAAAAAGATCGGTATAGGTTGGATCCTGAAACTGCAAAAAAATTGATAAGGGGCTTACTATTGCATCCGTAAGAAGAGTGATCGATCGGTTTGGTTATCACCCATAAGAGAGTTGTTGTAGTAAAATACTCAAGAAGGAGTCTTGGAGATTGGAGTAAGAATTTTCTAACCACTATAAAATTTTCGGTGTTAATTCTTCTATCCTTACTTTTAAATTTATGGCTGCTAATTGAATTGCATGCTCGTAAATTTCGTTTGATTAATTTGTTATATATATTTATTATTTTTTTAAGGTACTACTTAGATCAATTTCAATTGATCGAATTTTTTTAATTATTTTAAGCAACCCTATTCACTCTCTCTAGTGTTGTTATTTGATCCTATACTATAGTGAATGCATCATTAATGAATTACGATTCCATACTTTAGAGTGTGACAAACCACACAAAACAGTGGGGTCATGGTACCTGGAGAAGAAAATGAACGAGATGAGATGAATTTCTATGGCATATTAGGAAGGGGTATTGGAGTTAGAATACACAAAAATAAGATGTGTGATCATTTTTAAGTGCCGATGGTTCGATACAGATGTTAAGAAAAATATATTACATGTAGATTTAGAGTTTAGGTCAATAAATGTACCTCGTTATTGGTATGTTGATGACCCTTTTATTCTCACTAGTCAAGCTTACCAAGTTTTTTTGTCCTAACGACCATAAATTTGGTAGTCATTGAAAAGTTATCCAGATAGTCCAAAATAAATGTTTATGGGACGTTTCAGAAGCGGGAGATGTTGAAAACGACTAGATGGAGTTAGACGAAGTAGGAGGAAGGATCTTAGTTGAAAAGCTCAAATTCAATATAACTCATTACGTAGACATGACGTTGATCCTACTATTGTAGAATGACCAATTAGCCAACAATCAAAGAGGAGCATGCCACAGATCGCTAATGATGATTTTATAAATGATGAACCTGAGGATGTAGAAATGTCTCCTGAAAATAGTTCTAGTTCCCTCCAACTTTAGTTTTGAATAATTCAGATAGTACATAAGTATGAGGACGGGGAGCATTTGAATTTCTTATCTTATATGGAAGTAAAATTGAATTTTTATGTAGATGGTGAGACGTAGTCAATATAATGAGGCAGCACATGTTTTTACCGAGAGTGATCCTCTAGTTACAAGCTCTTCAACTAAAGAGAGTTCGACATCAACTGGTTATTCTTTTTTCCCTTAAAAATATATATACAATTATGCATTACTATATTGAGTAATTACTTCATTTGTACGTTTTTTAGTTCCTATGAGGATGAGAGGTAGAGTAGAAATAAAGAAATGGACAAAGATGTCGAGATATTTTGGAAGATCAAAATTGAGATCAAGGACGAGCAAAGCCCGTATGCCTAACAGCACAAAGCTAATAATGCCATTGGGACATATACACAAGTGAGCTTTTCAATTTGATGCTTGAAGTGAAAGGAGGTGATCGCACCCAAAAATTGTCACCGCTAGTGCATGGGTCAATCATAGTAAGAAAAACAGCCTGAGAGACCGAGTATTTTCCACTGGAAACTATGATTTATAATTTTTCTACTTATCGATTAATTCTTTTGATTTTATTTAGGGAATCGAAGATCATGCAATGATACTAAACTAAAGGAAGCAATAAAGTGAGATACGCTAATGGTGGGATAATCAAGAGAAAAGAGGTCTAGGGTGTTGGTGTGTTTGTAGAGAAACGATGAAATGATTAACTGACTCATGGGATACATTTAAGTACCAATTTTCTAAGTCTAATGTTGATTAACTAGAGCTTTCCCCCCTCGAGGTCCACCGACTCTTACAATTAACTCCCTACTGAATCTTTCGCAATAAGAATTTCAAGGTGACATAAAAGTAACCTATCACGAACCTCACAACTTTTCTATCACTCTCGTGCATAGAAAAGTGTACGTCTAAAAACTTATGTCTAAATTTACTACTCTCTCTCGAGCAAGATAATAAAAAGAGCATACATAACACTCAATGGACAGTTGAGTTCATTGCAACCAACCCCGTAAAACCTAAAGGATTTAGATATAGTTCAACATCTAAAAAAAACACAGAAAAATCCATAAAAATAGTATCAATAAATAGAATGAGGGAAAAAAGGGAACTCCTAGAACATTTCACGCTATTTTCACCGTAAACATGCTTCTCAAGGTGTCAAAACTCGATCTGAGCACTCCTAGAGTCCCCTAAACCTCCAGAACAATAGTCCAAGTGTTTTCTCCCGAAATTCTTCAAAACATTAAGGGTCTCTCCAAATCGTAGAGGAGAAAAGATGATTAAATACTTGACTGCCGACAACGTCGATATGCTAGAGATAGCGTCTCGACATTGCCCCAAACTCAACTTAACAAAATGCGTGTTTTTGCTTAGACAAGTGGCTGACAGTAGCATTGAGACGCTAATGCTACATGTACTTGTGGCAAATGACGAAGGAGAGAGTGCATGCACGGCGTTGAAACACCCATGGGCGGCGCCTCAACGCGTTTGGTTCGCAAGATGGTTGCGAGCATGTCATTTTGGCGTTGAGACACCCATGGGTGGCGTCTCAACGACATGCTTCCTCCAGCATGCACGCTTGGTTGTCTTGGCATCAATCGCCACTATTTTGGCATCTCAACGCCCTAGGCCAATGTTGAGTGCCCGGCCTCGGGTCTTTACTTCATTTGAGCCACGTTTCTTCATTCCTTGGTCAATTTAGCACTCATTGGCTCATTTTTAACCAAAACTTCCCCAGATTCGAATTTCCACCTCCAAAAAACTAGGTTCCTACAAGTTCAATAAATAAAGCATCAAAGTACACGTGAAAGCCCACGAAACTACTAGAATTTTTGTCCTAAAATAGCACATTTTGGAGTGCAATCAACTACCCAAAACTTAGAGTTTTGCTAGGCCATAAAAAAAATAAAACATAAACAATAAGCTAACTTCAATGCTAGCATGCTTCAGACTCCCAACTCAATGTACAGTGACATGTAATGAATACAATAAAAGAAATGTTATGCACATTCTATCACTAAGAAAGTCGAAGGTCAATTCTTATCCTCCTTTATGTGTGTGTGTGCAAGCCCACCCCATTCTAGTCCTTACAAGCCCGAAATGCCTTTAATGAGGTTTTCCCAAAGTTGCTCTTAAATTGGCACTAAATTATTTTCTAGTGAAGACTTCTAACTTTAGGTAGCTTAAGGAAATTTCTTTTTCTTTCTTTTATAATTGCGTTTTTTTCGTTTTTCTTTTGCTAGAAGGGAAGGTTGTATCACCTTCGCACCAGAACTCCCTAGGTGTTAAGTATCCAACTATTTGCAATACAACAAACCCTTCCATTTTGCTAAAAGAGAAGCCTAACCAAGATGTGATACCTTCGTTCTGGTTTATCCACACTTCCTAGCTGTTGGATATACAACTATGAGCAACCCGTCTATCCTAGGACAATACTCACTTCCCCAAAGTGCTTTTAGGCACAACAGAAAAGGTAGAGTAACCACTTTAGACTCTTTTTTCAACATAACATTTTTTTTTCTCAGCATAAGCTACTTAAACTAGAAATTTAGGGCCCGTTTGGTAACGTTCCTGTTTCTCGTTTCTTGTTTCTTGTTTCTTTAAAAAAAGAATCAGAAACAAAAATGTGTTTGATAACTGTTTCTTGTTTCTTATTTTTTAT
>JAOANK020848617.1:0-10293 GCA_026257165.2 Telfairia occidentalis | reverse complement strand
AACATCAATAACAACTTTATTGACTATTGAACGTGTTTACAAGCCATTCTTGTTTTAGGACATACATACCCAACAAAGTTTGCATGTTTAGTAAGAGACTAGTTGACCTCGAGAGAGGAAGTCGAACCTTAGTTAAACCTAGCTTATAGTTGCATGGCGATAGGGAAGTCTGTTATTAGTAAAGTTTGGTGTCACAAAGCATAACAATTAGAGTTAAGGCACGTTCTCCTTATGTGTCTTCCACTTATCTAGGACTAGGAGTAGTGTAACTTAGAGTTCTTTTTAATAATTGATTCTCGTGATAAACTGAGGTGTGACTATCCGTGGTAATTAATCAAACTAGAAACCCAATCCCGAGGATGACACTCGACACTCATATTCACTATACTAAAACTGACTCATACACTGGGGTGATCGCCCGTTTGCCAATCAAATTTTTGGCATCCAGCTAAGGACTAATCGACACAATGAGTGTGGATCAAGTTTTTGGCACCGTTGCCAGGGATTGGCGATTATTTAGTTTGATTGATATCATGGAGAAAATTTCGAGTCTTACTTTAGGATGTATCTTTACTTTGTGTCATTTTTCTTGTGTTGTTTTTTCTTGTTTTTGTTTGTTGGGTCGGATTAGGTGTTAACTAACTGGACTGGCCACCCATATTTTCTATCTCCTTATTCCTTGTCTGTGTTTTTATTTTGTAGGTGTTGAGTGCCAGTAATTTTTGTTTTCAGCGCTGAACCTCGATCTTTTGGGATGCTTATTCCATTCTTGATACCGTTTATGATCTTCTCTCTCGTATCAGGACAGTATTATCCACTCAATCTTTTATTTTATTGTCCTTGCATGTTTATTGATTTATACATTGAGGACAATGTATGTTTTAAGTTTGAGGGTGTGGGTAGTACTCTGTGAGTCCTGATTAGCTTAGGGCTATTTTGAGCTTAATTTTTTCGATTTTTCTGAATTTTTTTCCTAAACTGCTGTGGAATTCATGTATTCATACCAGAGAAGAGCAGAGTCTTCCCCACCCAAGATCCTAAGTTTCCATCTGAATGGCACACCCTTCGTAGTGGGTGGGGTCGAGGTAGTGGTGGCAGAGACCGTGGAAGATGTCATTCTCAATGTTTGCATTAAGCCTTCTTTTATAGTCTTCTCACCATCATTCTCTCTACTAGTTTTGAGTTTTAATTGTAGTTTGTTTCGTTGAAGTCTTTACGGTTGTATTGAATTGTCAATAAATTAAAATATTTGTTCCATTTTTCTCCATTTTGTTAATTTACTTTCCGTGCTCATTTTTTACAAACTCGTCGAGTCGAGCCTCACTTTGGGAAACTTAGAAAATTCACACTTAAGCAACTTGAAGAACCAATCCTCAGAGGGTTGATAATACCAAAGTTTGAGCTCAAGATAGCACTTGAAGTAAAGTCTCAAGTAAAGTGAAGCCTCGAGGAGTTTGGTTGAGGCCGAACTGAAGATAACACTTGAAATATTCACAATACCACTTAAAGTGAATCATTAATAAAGCGTTAAGACGTCATTTGAAGAATGTATGTGCATGCGGTGGACCCCCATTTGAGAGGACTTCAGTTAAGATTGAAGTTTGACTCATATTCATAGCGCTTTATTCATTTCATGGAAAGTGGGATGTGCTCTTCACTATGGAAGAACATTAGAATACAAGAGATAGTCTACGGAAAGTTGCGTTTTAGATGCTCGAAATTCTATGGTGAGGTAGAACCTTCCCATCCATATTTGCCATCACATAAGCACCTGGTCATCGAATTTCTTTCACTTGGTAAGGACGTTCCCAAGAGTTATCTAACCAACCTATTTTTTGTATTGTGTGGTAGAGGACGAGGTCCCCTACTTGGAATTTCTTGACCTTAACACGAGCGTTATAATATCTCATCGCCCATCGATTATATTCTACATTTTGGAGTTGTGAGGTCTATCGGAGTTTGGCTCGTAGGTCAAGTTGTACAGCAGATGCACGTCATTGGCTTGCTCATCAAAGGCTTCAACGTGTGGCATTGGAACTCTAACCTCCATAGACACCACGACCTCTAATCCGAAGGTTCAGGAGAATGGTGTTTCGTATGTTGAGGTGCAAGTGGTTGTTTAGAGCCTTAAGGCGAGTTTTGAACCCACTCTTGATAATTTTATTGATAGCTACAACTTAGCCATTAGCTTGTGGGTGAGCCAATGTAAAATTTTATAAAAATAACAAATCAAAATTCAAACATAATTAAAAAAAATGCCAATGATATATTTCGAAAATAATAATAATAATAATAATAATAAAAGTATAAGTTCCTGAACTTTTAAAGTTTTACCTGATAGGTTCATAGACTTCAAAAACTATCTAATAGGTTCTTAATTTTAAAAAGTATATAATAAGTTCTTCAACAATTAATTTGTGTCTAATAGATGTTTGAAGGTTAAAAAATGTCTCATAGATTAGAAATCTTGCTATTAGACACAAAATTGAAAGTTCAAGGACTCTATTAGATACAAATTTAAAAATTCAAATTTATTAAAAACTTTTTAGAGTTGAAAAACTATCCAACCCAATATTTAAAGTTTAAAAATTTATGAGAGAGTTTAAATTTAGAAATCTATTAAACAAATTTCTCTGCAAGTTTAGACATAGAACTTATAATTTATTTTTAAAAAATATGAAATTGTGATAGTTATTTTTTATTAAATAAGGATAATGAAACTGTGATAGTGATCCACGTAAAACGATGAGCAATAAAGAATGAGGTGACTGATCATGAAGATACACGGACAAAGCCAAGTGGTGGAGGGGTATACACGAACGTTTGGTTTGGACAAACCAAGGAAGAGGACATATTATATATTGTATGGTTCAAAATCTTTTCCTAGCTTTTATAATCATGTGACTGACTACAGAGCGGCCATCCAACAGTTACCAAACTAGAAAGATACCAAAATTCTGTCCCCATTTTGATTTTATTCAAAAGGTTGGCCCACAAGTGATGATTTTACACATTCATGGGTAATTTTCAAAATTTACACCAACTTTCATGTAACTTTAGATATAGTCATGACTGTGAGTTATGACTACTCATATGAACGTTAGATTTAAGAGTTGTTATAATTACACTCAAATTTTTTAATCGATAAATCAACCCTTTAAACTAATGAAATTGTTGCCATTAAAAAGTTAAAAGATGTTGCAAAATTCACACACTACCTTTGAATAATAAAATTGCAGGTTGTTATAATTAAGGGCCATTTGTTTGGTGGTAATCTAAGATACTCATCTCAATGACATTTAGATTCTCATGTTTTGTTTGTGGTTATTTGAAAATAGTCAGACATCTTAGGATCCCTTCTTTTTATCTATCATGATCCTGTTTAAAAGATGGGTTTTTGAGATTATTTTCCTTCAGACATCCATTAAATGACATTATTTACCCTTTATATATCTTTAACCCTAAGACAAGTCATTAGTCGTCACTATTCTTCTAAAAAACGCTCCCAAAGAATCGTGATTTTCTTCTCTCCCAAAGAATTACTTCACTCTTCCTCTCACCAGGCATTTCCATGTTAGCCTTTCTTACTTTCTTCCTCATTTTGCTTTCTTTTTCTACCTTTTACCTTTATTTTTTTATTGTATTTTCTTTTCAATTTTGATCCCATATTTTTTCATTTGAGATTTATGTCAGGCATTGATCTTGAAATTGGAGGTCTCAATACCTAAATAATCTTCTTTATTTCTATTTTTTATTTTCTTTCACTACTACAATTTCTACATTTAATGACGCTACCTATAAATAAGAAAATTGGATAAAAAAAACAGTCATAAATGGTTAGAGGTGCGTTTTTTGCAGAAAAAAAACAAAGGTTTCCTTAATTTCTACTATTTATGACGTTTTTAAACATCAATAAATACTAACATTTAATGACTGCAATAAAACGTCACAAATTATATGTGCGCATTTTTTACGTATTTCTAAACTCATGACATTTTTACACTGTCATTGTTATGTTGTCTGTCCATATATTGACAAGTATCAAAATATCTAAGGGTATGTGTGACATTACTTTTAATTTAAACATTTTTTCATAAAAAAAAAATTTGTAAATATAATATTTATATTTTTTAAAAAAATGTTTTTAATAAATTTGTTTGATTACACTACATTCAAATACGATAATATTAGTTAGAAATATGTTTTTTTACTACATATTTTGAAGAATTTTAATTAAACACTTCAAAAATAATTTTTAAATTAATTCAATTTGTTTAATGTACATTTTATTTGTTAACGTTTTTTTAAAAGACAATAAATATTACCTAAATACCACATTTTATTTGCTGAAAATCTAAATACTAGAGTTTTAAATTTAGGGCACGCAACTTCATCTCTTCGCCGCATAGCCTCGCCTATGTTAGTTCTCTGTATCGCTCACCCTTCGTCAAACCCTTCTTTCAACAATGTCGTTGCCCTCTATCCATCGATCGTAAGTTATTGTTGCCGTCGGCTGTGAGTTTATTCTCACTTCATTTGTTTTTTGATTCATCTTGTGGTCCTCCTTGTCTCTCTTGATTTTTTCTTCATTTTGTTGTCGGTCTTTGGGTTTTGTTGGTTGCTTTTCATGCGTGTGACTACTTTTGGTGTGTGGTTTTCTTTAACTTACATTTCCTCTCTTTTTCTTTTGATACTCTCCCACTTTTAAATTTTGCTATGTTGTTTAACTTTGACATTTTCTCAATATCTAAGTTGAAAGAAACTTTCTAGCAACAAAATGAGCAACCCAAATTACAGGTGAAAAATCCTTTGTCACGGTGAAACAATAATTTGTTCTGTCTAAGGTAAAAAATGAATAATATGTTTCCTGATATTTGGCTTATAATTAACCCTCAAACACAGTTAAATTGAGGTGATTGAGGCTGCTATTAGGCTACAATGGATGCTATAGAAACCAGATTGGAATGCCAAACATTGAGACATTTCAACTATCATTTAACATGCTGATTGACTTTGCCATTTTCTGTTGTATTCAAACTACTAGGTTTGCTGTCTTCTTCACTTTTAACAACTTTGTTGGTTATTTCTCTATGGAAAATCCTTTATTTATTTGTTTAATTATTAGTTCATAGGTATTTCTAGTTACTTGGATATATTTGTTTATAAAGTAACATTATTGGAACTCATCAAGAAGGGTTAGCCTTGTATAATATAACATTAGTTACTTGCTGTATGATTTTTTTTTTTTTTCTAATTTCTTAATCTTTAACATTTTTCACTTTGTTTTCCCAAAAGTTTGAGGTGTCATCAACTCAATCATATGCCTTGTTTGTTTCCTTGGATGGACTATCTTTTGGAGGTTAATTTAATATATATACCAAATGAAGCAAAAAAGGAATTTATGGATATTGTTATATGTGTAATTTAGGTTTAAGTGTATCATCTAGCTGATATGGTGGGAGAGCAGAATGGAGGAAAGTTTGTGGATCATCAAAACTAATTGAAAGCCATAAATATAATTTTAACCATGATCTTCTACATAAACGAATCCTTGTTTATTCTTCCATTGCATTTTTGGGATAAACATTATTAAGTAATGGTCCCAAAGCATTGTGGCTTTCTCCGTGCTTGTGTTTTTATTTTCAATAAATATTGCATGGACATTACATTCGATCGATCATTAATGGAATTTATTCTGAAATTCAGGCTGTATTCCTTCAATTGTTGGAACATATAAACTATTTAAAAAAAAATGAAGAAGAAGAAGAAAAATGATGCATTAAAATGCCACTTGCTGCAAACCAATAAGAACAGGGGGGTGAATTCAAAGCGAGAAGAGAATATGAAGGAAGGAAAAAAGATCGTCTTGGGAAGATGGCGGCTGGGGAGAAAGGACAAGTAGGGTTTATTTAGTTTTTTTTTTTAGTTCAATTTATTTTCTGGTTTTTCTAAAAATTAATTTAATTTTCTATATTTTATAATTAAATTTAATTTTCTGTATTTTCTATAATTAAATTTAATTTTCTGTATTTTCTATAATTAAATTTAATTTTCTGCGATTCTTATTATCAATTTTAATTTTATATATTTTCTGTAATTTAATTTAATTTTTCACATTTTCAATAATTAAATATAATTTTTATGTATTTTTTTGTATTTTTTATAACTTCTTTTAATTTTCTCCATTTTCTATAAATTAATTTTAATTTCTGATTTTTTTATAAATCAATTTTATTTTCTGCATTTTTTATAAATTAATTTTAATTTTTACATTTTTTATAATCGAATTTAATTTTATGCATTTTCTACATTTCTATAATTGAATTTAATTTTTTGTAATTTTTGTAATTAAATTGAATGATCTACAGTTTCTTTTATTGAATTTAATTTTCTGTATTTGAATCTAATTTTCTGTATTTAGTATGCTTTTTTATGTGCTTTTTTTATCCCACTATTGTGTATAAAGAGAAATTTTACAGTATGTTGTAATATTTTATTTGAGAAAATGCTGTTAATGTTTTGAAGCTTATTTTTGAAGAACATATTATATTTTTTGCAGATATAGATTGCCTTTCTTTGGAATCGATGGATAATTTGTGGCTATGTTAATTTGTTATATAGACATGTTGAACCTAATGTATTATTTGAATTTATTGTTATTATCAATTATTATATGTAAGAAGCATTCTTGTAGATATGTAAGAGGTGAGAGTACATTACTTAGATTATAAGTTAGGCAACTCAATGTCCATAAGTTGATACATGAGAGTGATTAGGCATGTGTTGAGAATACTCGTATGAATAGGAGAACATTAAGTATACTTTGACATATGCTCAAGATGGTAGGCAAGTTAAGTGGAAGTAAACATGTAGAGATGGAAGAAATGGTGGCAATATTTTTACACATCATTGTACATGTTGTAAAGAATAGAGTGGTGCACAAACATTTTACACGATCAGGTGAAATAATTAGTAAATGCTTTGATGAAATTCTTAATTGTATATTGCGTCTACACGAGTGCCTACTTAAAAAAATCAGATCATGTGCCTATAAATTCATTGGATGGAAGATGGAGATGGTTCAAGATATGAATTCAAGTATTAAACTTAATATTTGTTTGTGTGATACTTGTTTGAATATGGTAAAACAATTCTTTTTGTTCTTTCAAAATTGCTTGGGAGCATTAGATGGGACACATATTAAAGTGAATGTTAATGTCATTGATAGACCTAGATATAGAACAAGAAAAAATGAAATAGCCACAAATGTGTTGGATGTTTGTAGCCAAAATATGGAATTTATTTATGTCTTGCCTGGCTGGGAATGATCAACTTCAGATTCTAGAGTTCTAGGAGAAGCTATATCAAGGAGGAATGGATTGAAAGTCCCAAAAGGTAGTAGTCACATGAATAATTTATATTTTCTCATAATATGTATATAATAAACTCTTCATCTACTTCATCTTTGAATTTGTAGGATTTTATTACTTATGTGATGTTGGGTATACAAATGGAGAGAACTTTTTAACACCATATAGAGGACAACGTTATCATTTAAATAAATGACGACAAAGTCATACACCAAGATCACCAGAAGAATTTTTCAATACGAAGCATTCTTCTTCAAAGAATATAGTTGAGACCGAAGAATATAGTTGAGAGGGTCGTTGGTGTTCTTAAAGGAAGATGGACCATTCTCCAATCAAAGTTATATTATCCTATTAAAATCTAATGTAGAATAATAACTACATGTTGTTTGCTTCACAACTTAATTAGATGGGAAATACCAATTGATCCAATAGAAGACAAGTTGGTTCAAAATTCTTTAAGTGAAATTGAATTGGACCCGATCACTTATGTGGAGACATCAAATGAGTGGAATGCTTGGCGAGATAACTTTGCATTGGAAATGTTTGATGAATGAAGATTTAGTATGAATGAATGAATAATTTTAAAAGGGGTGCCCTACAATATTTATATTTTTAGACATATGTTTTTTTTCGCTTTATTGCATTAACTAAAGTTGTTTCATTAGTTCAGTTTATTGTTAATTATTATCTTTTATAATAAAGCTCATTAAAATGTTAGTACATTACCTTTTTTTTGTTCTTTATTTTTTACTAATCTTTAGCATGTTTGAATGTGTTGTATTCTACACATGGTAATCAATATATACCTATGTAATACTGTTAATATTTTTTTTAATTATTAATTATGAATTCTTAACTTATAGATATAGAAGACAATGATAAATCTAGATGGACTTCTAACAAGAAACACGTTTGGACAAATGAAAAGGATGGCGAGTTGGTTGGATGTCTCTTCGAGATGGCGAATCTAAGCCAATGACATTGTGATAATGAAACATTTAGGTTAGGCAATCTACAATAGTTGGAGAAAATGATGTAGTTAAAGTTGTATGGATGTGAGGTGAAAGTTCAACCTCACATAGAATCAAGAGTGAAACTTTTGAAGAAGCAATATAATGCAATTGCAGAAATGTTGGGACCAAATTGTAGTGGTTTTGGCTTGAATGAAAGAGATAAGTGTATTGATTGTTTGAATGAGGTTTTCGATTATTGGGTTAAGGAATGTAAGTAAATATGATATTTTATTTTTTATTACATGCTATAATATTATTTTAGTTATTAATATAACATTACAATTTTTGTTGTTGTAGAGTCATCCCACTGCAAAAGGGTTGAGGAACAAGTCATTCTCATACTTAGATGTGATAGCAATAATATTTGGAAAAGATTGAGCTAATGACCTAGGAGCTGAAGCGCCATGAGATATGGCTAAAAAAGTAGACACAAAGACAAGTCACGGGATGTGGGATGACTTTAGTGATTGTTATGTGCCGCACCCACCTGAAGAGGTAAATAGGCCCCACACAAGGGTTGATGAGAGAGATTCTATTTCTATGGATGAACCTAATTCAAGCCTTCCAACTCAGTTTGACACTTTTCAAAAACTATCAAAGAAATAGGTAAAGAATGGAGACAAATTAGTTGAAACTGTGAACTACGTCTTTGGATAACGTGGGTGCATTGTATGAGAAAACAACTTTTAATTTGGTAAGATAGCTAAGTGTTGGGATTTATGCCCTAAGCTCATGACGTCATGTAAACTATAATGATATAAATAAGATAGACTTAAATATTATTTGTGCATCTTGTCAAATTTAGCGACATTCAATGTTTAATTGCTTTTTAGCCATCGGATGTGTTCTTAAATTTGGTATGTATCAGACATACGAGAGGATCGAGTTTAAGAGTAGTGGCTTAAATGGTCTACAGTATGTGGATAGGGTTAGTGACCTTATTTTGATACACTGTTGAAATGATCCACTTTGTAACTCTTACAAATGGTCTTATCTGGATCATTCGTGTGGTGACATATGAGTGGAGGTATCGTATGTAATAAAATTGCATAAGACTGGACTGCGATGTGTTCTGCACATTTCTTATGCGAGTGTGTTCTTTGAGTAGTGTGGAGAGAGTGACTTATATATTCGCTCAATAAGCCTACTATCTTGGGAATGCATTCAATTGGAGAGTTGGAAGCATTCCTACACAAGATGAAATTCACAGCCACTCAATAGTGAAAAGTGCAAAGTGTGCACTTCTTCATATTGAGTGTGTATATAAGTGATTTTTTTAATATGCTGGTTGGGGACTTGGATAATAGGGTACTCGCCTTCTTGATACCCCAAGAAAGATTTTTCCATCATGAGATTCATGATATCATCTGTAACGACCCGACTTCTAGACTTAGACGACCTAGGGTCGCTCTAGCATGCATGCAAAAGTTATAAGATTTTCTCAAACTTGAAAGTGAAATTTCATAAATGCAGAAACAACTAATGTTCCAAAAACACAATTGAAAACATGATGGGATCCCAAATTTTTCAAAGCAATTTAAAAAGAACACTAAACATAGTTCAAAAGTATAACATTGAGTTTCCAAACACTTAAAATCATGTAACTCCTAAGTAGACAGGTAGAAAACCGAAACGCGCGACCATGGCGTCTATGCAACTATTTCTTGTCATCCACCCAAGTAGTCCTTGCTCTTACCTAAAAAAATCAAAGGAAAAGATTGAGTATATCAAATATGTTGGGGTTGGTGCCCTAAATCTCGTGAGTTTCTTAATTTTTGTAGTTATTGTAAATAAATTATTTATTTAATAAAATAAGATGTTATTTTATTTCATTTATTGTGTGCATTAACCCAATCCAATAAACTAAGATCCAAGGTTATTTAATGTAATTTAAACATGTATGTGGTAGA
>JAOANK020848586.1:0-10295 GCA_026257165.2 Telfairia occidentalis | reverse complement strand
ATAGGTTTTAATAATTCATTAGTTTATAAAAGTTATAGGGTTAATGAATTAGAAATTAAAATCTATAATTTAGAGTTCATGCTAACATAAGATTCTAATTAATTTTAAAATATTTAAAATTTGGATCATTAGACTTTATGTTAAAATATTTCTAATATGATTAGAAATAGGTTGATCATTTATTTTCTTTTAATAGGATTAAAATGATTTCATAAAAGATTCAATTACTAAATGTTTGCCTATAAGTGACCTTTGTCTTAGGAAGGTTCTGTCAAGGAAAGGGGTATCTAAGTTGACCATAAGGGAACATCTCTATTTGGGAACCGACATGGAAGTTGAATTAGTCAAACATTTTATAGCACGCAGTAAATGATTAAACTTATTTAAAGTGTTTAATTAAGTTTTATCATATCCAATATAAGTGTTATATTGGGCAAACTTAACAATGACTTAGATAAATTCATTAGGTAAATTTACCTAAGTAAAACCAAACACTTTGTTTTAAAACACTTAGTGGGAGGAAAATGATGTATGTGATATGTCGATTTTTCATGCACATTCTCCCTAAAGAGTTTACACCATGAGATTCATGCTCAGCCTCGTGATGCCCTATGTGCATCCTTCCTTAGAAAGATGTTTGCATGAATCAATATCAAGGTGAATGGAGAAAATGTTAATAGAAAGTAGGAGAAGGACGTGTGACAACCACATCCTATGGTCTCCTTCATTAGTTCATTATTTTTTTTATGCTCAGGCTCGTGGCGCTCTAGGAGCGTCCCCCTTAGGTAGGTGTTTGCATAAATAAAGGACAAAACGAACTCCAAAAATGGATAAAATCGTTGTAGTCAATTGTACTAATATTGTCCTTCCTTGAGGCAGGCATGTTGGTGCATAATTATAGGGTTGAAAATGAGGGGTTATAGTTACAAAAAAACATTATAGGTTTGAAAATGATTTCTTGACCAAATTAATGGTAACTAAGAGTTATAGGAATAAGAGTTCTTCTGGTGTAATTCTTGGTTGAGAATGTCTCAATTCAATGAAGGAATAACTGTACACCCTGAGGTAGCATTTATTCTAAACCATTGAAGTATCATTGCAAAATAAAATTACATTAGGGTTCATTAATTTATTCATGTTAAAATCTAATTGGATTAGCTGAGTTTTATGAATTAATCTAATATAAGTAAATTGTCTTGTTTTCAATACTTAACACTATGACTGACGCGATTATTTCTTTACTTTGTGCTGAAAAACTTACCGATGAGAACTATACGACCAGGAAAAATACGATAAATACTGTATTGGTCATCGACAACCTGAAATTTTTTCTGATGGAGGAATGTCCTCTAGTCCCTAAACCTACCGCGTCACGAAATGTTCGTGATTCCTATGACAGATGGATTAAGGCCAATGACAAGGCAAAGGTCTATATTTTGGCAGGCTTAACTGAAGTCTTGGCCCAAAAGTAGGACGCCATGGTCACTGCACGCTAGATCATCGAGTCATTACATGAAATGTTTGGGCAACCGTCCACACATATTAAGCACGATACTCTTAAGTTTATCTTCAATCCAAATGAACGAGGGATCATCGGTTAGGGAGCATATCCTTAACATAATGATCTACTTCAACGTGGCCGAGATGAACAGAGATGTCATAGATGAGTCTAGCCATGTAAGCTTTATTCTAGAAACTTTACTTGAAAGTTTCCTTCAATTTCGTCGCAATGCTGTTATGAACAAAAATGACTACAACCTTACCACCCTTCTCAATGAATTTCAGACTTTCGAATCCTTGATGGAAGTCAAAGGAAAGAAAAGGGATGCAAATGTTGCCTTCTACAATCAAAATTTCCACAGAGGTTCAACCTCTGGGACAAAGTCTGGACCTTCTTCCACTAATTCAAATAAGTAGAAGAAGAAGAAATGTGGAAAGGAGAATAAGTTGCCTCTGCTGCTGCGACCCCCCATAAGGGCAAACAGTTTTTTCGAAAACTGGGCTCGGTGCCAAAATAATATTATTTTAATATTAGATATTAAAATAATTATTAATTAAATTAAATTTGGTTTTTATTTTGGAAATTAAAATCAAATTAAAAATGGAAAAATAAAGAAAATGGAAAGTTAGGCATGTATGATTTTGGTGATTTTCCATCTTCCTTTGCTCCCAATTTGCCACCTTAAATCCAATGCTACCTCACCTTGATTGAGTGTCAATCATGGGTGAGGTAGTTGTTCATGATCTTGCCTATATATTGGCCTTAATTTAGTGTACAAATGATTGATGAAAAAGTTCATTTTTGTTCCCAATTTTGGTTGTTCATGTGTTGAACTTTAAGCCAAACATCACTTCTTCTTCTCCCAATTTCACCAATCAAGAGATCCCACCATCCCGTTCCAAGGCCGGAGAATAACCGAGAAGGCTCTAGTGGTGGTCCAGGAGCTGATTCGAGAAGAAATTCGCCAGAGATAGGGGAGAATTGGGACTTCAAAGTAAGTTTGCTTCATTCCCTGTTTTACGCTTTTAGTGGCATGATTTGCCTTAATGAATTGAGCTAATTAGAGTGCTTTAGATCCTAATCCACTGCACATGTATGTTGATACATCCTTCATTGAAAAGGTTATAGAGCCAAGGAGCCCTTAGAATTTGTTCATTTAGATCTCTGTGGTCCAATGAATGTTTAGGCTAGAGGAGAGTTTGAATATTTCATGACTTTTACTAATGATTAGTCAAGATGTGGGTATGTTTACCTACTGCCATAGAAGTCTCATGCAGTTGAAAAGTTCAAGGAATACAAGGCCGAAGTTGAGAATTTATTCGGTAAACTCATTAAAACATTAAAATTCTAGGACTATTTGATAGAATATTGAATAACATCTCAACTCTCAGCTCCTTCTACACCTCAACAAAATGGTGTATCAGAAAGGAGAAAAAGAACTTTGTTAGACATGGTTTGGTCAATGATGAGTTATGCTTCCTTACCTAACTCGTTTTGGGTTATGCAGTAGAGACTGCAGCTTATCATTTGAACCAAGTTCCATAAAAAAGTGTTTGCGAAACACCTTTTGAGTAATGGAGAGGTCGTAAAAGTAGTTTATGACATTTCAAAATTTCGGGATGTTCGACACATGTGCTAGTGGCTAACCCAAAGAAATTGGAACCATGTTCCAAGTTATGCCTATTTGTAGGCTACACAAAAGAAACAATTGGAGGTCTTTTTATGATCCAAACGAGAATAAAGTGTTTGTATCAACAAACACTACTTTCTTAGAGGAAGATCACATTAGGGAGCATAAACCACACAGTAAGATCGTATTAAATGAACTAACTAAAGAAACTACTGAAACTTGAACAAAAGTTGTTGAAGAACCTAGCAGTTCAACTAGAGTTGTGTATGCTAATACATCTAGTCAACCAGATCCTCAAATGTTGAGGGTGCCTTGACGTAGTGGGAGGGTTATTACCTAACCTACTAGCTATTTAGGTTTAACAGAAACTCATGTCGTCATACCAGATGACAATGTTGAGGATCCATTGACCTACAATAAGGCAATGGCTTATGTTGACAAAGATGAATGTGTTAAAGCCATGCATCGGGAATGAAGTCTATGTACTTCAACTCTGTCTGGGATCTTTTAGATCAACCTGATGGGGTAAAACCTATAGGTTGCAAATGAATCTACGAGAGAAAGAGAGGTGTGGATGAAAATGTGCAAACCTTTAAGGCTACACTTGTGGGAAAGGGTTATACACAGGTTGAGGGAGTGGAATATGATGAAACTTTCTCAACAGTTGCCATGCTAAAGTCTCTGTGTTCTCTTGTCAATTGCCACATATTATGACTATGAAATTTTGCAAATGGACGTCAAGACTGCCTTTTTGAATTGTAATCTTGATGAGACTATCTACATGAAACAACTTGAGGGATTTGTTACCCAAGGTCAAGAGCAAAAGTTTGCAAGATTAAAAAATCCATTTATGGGTTGAAACAAGCATCTTGGTCTTGGAATATAAGATTTGATACTGCGATCAAGTCTTATAGCTTTGACCAACATGTTGATGAACCTTGTGTTTACAAGAAAATCATCAACAGGTCACTAGTTTTCTTAGTTTTGTATGTGGATGTTATCTTACTCATTGGGAATGATGTAGGATTACTGACTGATGTTAAACAGTGGCTAGCTGCTCAATTCTAAATGAAAAATTTTGGTGAAGCACAGTTGTTCTAGGCATCCAGATCATTAGGGATGGTAAGAACAAAACGCTAGCATTGTCCCAGACATCGTATATTGACAAAATGCTTGTCAGGCATTCGATGCATAATTTCAATAAAGGTTTATTATCATTTTGACATGAAATTATCTTGTCTAAGAAACAATGTTTTAAGACACGTTAAGAAGTTGAGGAAATGAGACGAATCCCCTATGCATTTGCAGTGCGTAGCCTAATGTATGCCATGTTATGTACAAGGCCAGACATCTGCTATGCAGTAGCGATAGCAACTAGATATCAATCCAATCCAGGATTAAATCACTGAACAGTAGTCAAAACCATCCTCAAGTATTTTAGGAGAACGAGAGACTACATGCTTGTGTATGGTGCTAAGGATTTGATCCTTACAGGATACACTGACTCTAATTTCCAAACTTATAAGGATTCGAGGAAATCCATGTTAGGATAGTGTTTACTCTGAATGATGGAGCTATAGTATGAAGTAGTATCAAGCAAGGCTGTATTGCTGATTATAGCATGGAGGCAGAATATTTAGCTGCTCGTGAAGCTACTAAAGATGTTGTCTTGCTCAGGAAGTTCTTGACACACTGGGAAATAGTTCCAAATATGACAATGCCAATCACCTTATACTGTGATAATAGTGGTGTTGTATGTAATTCCAAAAAGCCTTGGAGCTATAAAAAAGAAAAGCACATAGAGTGCAAGTTTCATCTCATTGAGGAGATAATGCAACGGGAAAACAGGATTGTCATGAAGATCGCTTCGAAGCAAAACGTTGCTAATCCCTTCACGAAGGCTCTCACGGCTAAAGTGCTTGAGGGTCACTTGGAAAGTCTAGGTCTACGTGATATGCATCATCTTGACTGGGGCAAGTGGGAGTATTTTAGGGTATAAAGTATGCCCAAGTTTATTGTATTGCATTTGTATTGTACACCCTACTAGCTTAGGACAAGTAAAAATTGTTGGGATTTATTTATTTAATCTCATGAGAGCTCATAGTTTGTAATTTGTATATGACAATTTATTTGTTTAATAAAATAAGCAGTATTTTATTTGACATTTAGATCATTTTAACTCAATCCAATAAACTAAGATCCTAGGTTATTGAATGTAGTGTGAACAGTATGTAGTAGACATACAACTGGATCTTGTTCAAGTAATAACCTAAAAAGTCTGCAGTATATGGATAAGGTTGCGTGCCCTATCCTGGTAACACTGCTAATACGACCCACTTTGTAATTGTTACATGAGTTGTAAGTGTTACAAACGATTTGATCCAAATCATTCATGTGAAGACATGTGAGAGGGGGTATCTTGTACAAAAAGTTTGTACAAGACTAGACCGTGAAATGATTAATCTCTCGTTATAAGATCGTTAACTAGAGAGACTAACATTTCATAGGATGACCATAAATAACTCGATCCCAATCCTGAGTGAGTTATGAACTCTTGTCAATGAGGGCAGTTCTTTGATTTATATGGGTGAGAGTGGCTCATGTCACCGACTCAATATGCCTACCATTTTGGGGATTTGTCCAAGTAGATGGTTGGGAATATAGCTACACAAGATGGGGTTTACTCTTTTCTGCTTTTAGGAAAAGTAGATAAATTGCTCCCTTAACTGCCGACTCTAGGTCTTAAACAAGGGGACCTTCCCTCTGTTTGCTAAAGAGGGATTTATTTATGATTGGACCATAAACAGGTTGTTCATTAGAGGATCAGTGGGACTTAAGAAGAAAGAAGTAGCTACTCGATAAAACAATAATTTTGACCTAGCTGTAGTTACGAGAAATTTGTGAAAGATCGACTTGTTGATGACTGGTTATATTCATGGACACAGAAATATATCTACAGTATGAAGAGTACAATTGTGGGTTTTTAGTGAAATGATCCACAGTTAATGAATTTTGATTTAGTTAATTAAAGAGTTTGATTAATTTAATCTCGAATCATTAGAGGTTCTAATATGTAGGTCCATTAGTTCCCTTTGCTAGGTCGCTAACAGTAAGATAAGGATCATTTAATTTTTGGAATTATTTGAATTGTTCAAAATTTTTTTAAAGGGAATTTTATATTAATAAGGTTTAATGTTAGCTGTTGTCGGCGTCTGTTGCTGGTTAGCTATGGTGGGTGATGTACGAGAGAAAGAAGATAGGTGTGCGGGCGGAAAATTTTAGGGAAGTGGAAGGGATTTGGTGTGAAGATGTGGGAAAAGGAGATGAAAATTGGAGATGACCTTTTTCTTTTTGGAAAAAGAAGAGGGTTTGGTGGCTAGGGTCCCTAACAATATATATATATATATAGGGTTCACCTCAACCTTCCAACCCTAGCCTTAAGTCCCTTAATTACAAAATTGGCGTTATTTTAATTTTCCCCAATTTCACAAAATAAAACTCCCCTTAATTTTATAAAACACTAATTATTAATTTCCCCACTCCAACGCACATAAAAACTAACTTTGTGCCTTAATTAATTCAAAATAACACATAATATCAAATAAAAAGGGGACGTTACAATGAAGATTTTATATTTTTTTTGTTTGTTAAATTAGTGGGTGAATTAACGAAAATTGAATATAGAGTCAAAATTACAACATTATGTAAGCTTATGGTTGAATTTAACTAAATTAAAAGTTTTTGGTCCAATTTGATATAATTTGATATAATTTGATAAATTTATAGTAAAAGTTCATTTTTTTCCCTTTATACTATTATATAAAAAAATGTGGTGGGGATAGGGAAGGGGACGAGGCATGGATACCCCTTCTTGTCCCAACTTGTCCAACAACGAGGGACCCAATTAAATCCTTGGTTTGACCACCGTCCCCAGTCAAAGCTGGGATTCAGGGTGGGAACCTGCATGGACCCGACCCTGTTGGTTTTTTTGCCATCTGTATTTGAGAGAGGATAACAAGTTCTTTTGTACAACTCAAGACTCAAGCTCTTTCCTCGAAAACTCAAGTCACATTAGTTTGGCCCTTTCACTGTTTTAGAAGTTTTCCCATATGAAGTTGTCATACTGTGAGATGAAAAGGATGGGAGTGACATCAAAGTCAATGGCAAGAGAATCAAACATTATTGGGGAGAGAATTTTCTTTGGGAATGTGCTTCTCTCCAATTGCAAGATTTGTGATAGAGCATGAACATGGAAGAGCAATATTTGAACATAATGATAACTAATTTTTACTCCCCTTTTAAATTTCATTTTTTAAGTGATTTTCAGAATATTTTTAGGATGAATTGCATTAAAATTTTTGTTTCAATTTAAATTTATTTTAGATTAGGATTTGTTTCTTTTAATTATCATTTTTTAAATTTAAATTTGAATTTCTAATTTGAATTAACTTTAGATTAGATTTTATCTTTTGATTTTATTTACACGTTTTGGTTTAAATATATTCGGCCCAAAATAAAATTGAAAATTGATTTAACTTCTCTGCATTTTTATCTCTAATTTGATTTGATTTTCTTGCAGGTAGTTATGGAAAAGTCGCATAGTTGAAGCAGCATTAATAAAGTGGTTGCGGGAGAGAAGATTTATCAGGGCTATCACGTCAGCAATGGATCCTTTGAAATATTTTATTCCAAAAAAAAATTATTTTTCATGGGAATTTATTATTCAATTTTAAATTATGTTTTCCTAAATGACTGATTTGCACTAAGGGTTTCAAGGTTACTGATATGCACAAAACAAACTATTTTTGTCATCTTCTTCTTTGATCACTTTCTTTCTCACTTTGGAATAGAAGCTTTCTTCGAGCAAATATGGTCGCCAAGACTAGAGGCAAGAAGCAAAGACCTATTGAAGAAATTGTTTCGATTGAACAAGAGCAAGCCGAAAAAAAGAACACGCTCCACCGTTTCCACCATCAAAGAAAGGCATAAAGAGAAAAAAAGGAATGCAATTATAATGCTTGATAAAAAATTTTAACGGACCAAAAGGGACGCAACATCACTGAACTTAAAAAGGTGTATTGTTCTCATTGTACTAAGGAATTGGCGTGAAATCCCTAAACTTAGTCTAAAGAATCCTAGGAAATAATGATCAAGCAAAGACCAGTTTCCTAAATGGTAGAGCAAACTTTCATTTGGAATCAAAATAAACTAAAAGTAATGTCATTAGAATAGGCAAAAAGTGTGGACTTATTGCGCAGAAAAATATTGAGTCAATAAGTTTCCAACTCTCAATAGACAGAAACAAATGCTGTTATCCTACTCAGTAAGTCCAACGAATTAAGCTCCAACACATTCTGGGAATGCTGGATCAACAATATGCTCAATAGTAAAGAATTGTGCTAAGGATATCAACTAGAATGCTTTATGGAGACATAATTAAACCCCAATAGACTGTAATACAGTTGTAGGGTTACAAGATTTAAGGAGAGGGTGGTCAAATATTAGCAGCACAGATTAATTTCCTTTCGAAGTAGAGAGATAAAACTTGCTGGCTTTCGATTTCTGGAAGGCGGATTAAAATGTCTTGGCACCAATTGAAGACATGACTCAACAATCAAGAAAGATGACACCCTGCTAGTATTTGTTATTTTAGCTCATTTGATATTGATGTAGGAAAAATTGTTGTCTCCGAGTTCTAACTTTGTTCTAGAAAGAACATAGGCAAGCTATTTTTTCCCAACATCATTACCGCACTGTGCAAGAGAGCTGGTGTTTCAATATTGCAAGACGATATAACTCATTTTTCCAAAGAGTGATTGACACAACAAATCTTGTGCGGTTGCGACATGGTAAGGTGCCACCTCTAGTTGAAGGCCTTCTAAGTGGTGTTCACCATCTGCTGGAGCAACAAGAGCTACAGATGAGCCTCGTGGAATTTAAGGAAAGATAGTTTCAGACTTACTGGAGTTAAGCCTGTAGGCATGATACTACCTTTAAGAAGGCAATCTAGGCAAAGTTCACAAAACCCTCTTAAGTCTTCCCCTTTTCTGGATGATCTCTTGAATTTATTGATCCAACCCCTTCCATTGGTGCATGAGGAGGATGCTGGGGAGCATAATCCACCATTTGAAGAATAAAGATAATGTTAGGAACATTGGTTGTCCCTCATTCTTTTTATCTGTTGTCAAGCATTAGTCCATATAAACATTAGCATTATACCTTAATTAATGGTCTGTTTGGCATGACTTTTAATTTAATCACTTTTCGTAAAGAAATACCGATAAATATAGTATTTATATTTTATATTTTTTATAAATATTTTTATAATAAATTTAGTTGATTACACGACATTCAAATGCGATACTATTAATTGCCAATTTATTTTTTTTCTTCATATTACGTGTTTTGAAGAATTTCGATTAATCATTTTTAAGTCATTTTATGATAATTCATCTACATTGTGTTTCTTCAAAAATAACTTTTAAAGTAATCCAACTTTTTTTAATAGTCCATTTTATTTGTGAAGAATTTTTCATAAACACTTTTGATTTTCTAAAATTACTCAAGAAACTATACTAAACACACTTTAAATTATTAATTTTCTCAAAAGTGCTCATAGAAAAATTACTTTATTTCAAAAGTACTTTTGTCCATAGTTATCCCAAACACGCCCCAAGTTGGAATCCTTCAAGTTTTTGCATATAGCGAACTGACATTTGCTCGATCATTCTAGGCTAAGATTCTTTAGACTAAGTTTGGGGATTCACTTCGATTGCTAAGTACATTCAGCCCAGTCTACCTTTTTAAGTTTTGGTATGTTGCATCTCTTTTAGTTCCTTAAAATGTTTTATCGAGCTTTACAATTGCATTTTTATTTTTGGTACAAAGAACTCCTCTCCTTTAAAGATTTTTGTTCAAGTAGGCCTCTGTTGGGTTTTATGTCCTAAAACTCAGTGATATGTAAACACATTCTATTATCAATAAACTAGTTATTGAAGTTATTTTGTAAAAGTTGTTATTGAATCATTTATAACTCTATAAATCCAATAAACTAAGAACCCATGGCTATAACATGAATACATAGACATTATGTGGAGACATAAAAGTGGATCAAGTTTAAGTACATAGCCAAAACGGTCCATAGTATATGGATTAGGCTGGGTA